>CM040836.1:35333706-35351206 GCA_022828995.1 Vimba vimba | reverse complement strand
ATATGATCACGCTGGAGGACCTGGAGTCCATGTCGGAGGACCAGCTGTCAGACAGTCCCGAGGAGGAGCAGGACGACCAGGAGGACCAGGGGAGACTCCTGCGCTACTGGAGAGATGTGGCGCGAGGACACCAGGTGGAGGTGCCCACAGGTAAACACACACACACACACACACAGAGCGAGTGAACGAACTACACGGAGGAGCGTTTCGCGCTTGTTTAACGGTCATTCCCCTCAGCAGCGCGACTGAAGCGGTCTAGCCTAGATAGGGAGCTCACTAGGCGGCTCACTCACACACACACACACACACACACACACAGGCTGTAAAGTGTAAATAAAACTGATAACACACTCCTCGACGCATTTAGCAGAGCAGAACTGCGATCAACAGCTGTTGTATGGAAACTTGTTTCCGCCACGGATTAATAAAATAATAAAAATCAAGGCAATTATCAATGTATATCTCAAAAAACTTAATTTCCAATACTTTTAATGTTCCTTGATGATTATTTTTATAGTTGACTTCTATTTTTCTTTTGCTATTTAGTTTGAAAATGGTCTCTGATTTTATTTGTGGAATTAGTTTTCTACTGCTTTAGCCTGTATTTGTTGTGTCCGCTGTTGTAAAGCACAATGCTCAGCTGCTGCTGTTTTAATGCTGCTTTATACATAAACCAAACTTGAAACTTGTATGGAAGCTTGTTTCCGCCATGGAATAATAAAAATAATAACAAAGGCAATTGTCAATTTATATCTTACAATTCTTGAGGAAAAATGTTCACACCAAAGACGCCAACTATAGCTATAAAGTTGTAATAGTTCTATGAGAACAGCAGAGTTCACACCACAACTATAACGATAACGCTGGAACCACTTTCAGTTGATGAACGATAAAAACACTGACAGCCAATCAGAATCAATCCTGAGCATTTAAAGAGACAGACAACCATTCATAAACATCACCACACTTCCCTAGTTGATTAATCACAGTACATTAAGACAATTCTAGTGTGTTACAAGTTTACCCTGAAAATGCTGTTAAAATAAGCAAATTATCTAATTAAATACTAATTTGCATACATTTCCAATAGGGCTGCCCCGACTAAAAATGTTTCTAGTTGACTAGTAGTCGTTAATGTAAGCCATTAGTCGACTAATCACATGTTAATTGAATTACTTAAATATATACTAGGGGTGGAATAGCCTATTCTGCGCTCAAGCACTGGCAAAAGTAATAATTACGAATGTGTCGGAAAAAATAGCAAGGAGACGTTTTAATGGTTTATTAATAAATGAGTATTTTCTGAGTCTGTGTGCGGCTGCAGATGTAGCCTAGCTGACGATGCCGACTCTCTTCTCCTGTCATACGCACTACAGAATCAGAGGATTAGTTTTCGCTTTGAATTGGTTCGTTTAAAAGTAGACATTCAAGCTTTCTATACATTTCTCAGGACTGCAAGGCAAGTATACGCTGAGTTTCGGCTCATCTTTGTGACGCGCTACATTTGCTTTATTTTACAAAAGCACAACGTTTTGCTATTATTCTGAGTTTACACTTGGACATGCGTATAACAATAGCGCACATTTATCTAGGTTAACGTTATAGCGAGTGGCCATGCAAAGTTCCTACGACTAGTTTCAAATCATAAGCCATATTTGAGGTCGATGAATGATCTTGCGTTGATCACCGCTGGTCCTGCGCAGATCTCAAACGCGTGCATGAAAACGGAATTGTTAAATGGTCTGTGCACTGATTTACAGCGAAAAGGAGAAGGGGATGGTTAATAAATACATACATTTTCCAATGTGCGGCTGGTCAAGCAAATGTTTGAAGTCAGTCAGAAGTCAGAATATTTGGGTCTAGATTTGCCTCTGATTTCGGGCATCCGTCAGCGATTTCGCACAAATCGGGGCTTAAATCGTGCAGTGTGAACTTGGCATAACTAACTAATAAAATCTTGGTCAACTAAGACTCTTCTCGCCGACTATTAGCTCTAACTTCCAGAACAGAAATGTGAACATTGGATAAAGCCAGGCTCATAATTCTTGTTTGATTTTGTTGACATATTAAAGGTTTTTACAGCGTTTTCCCTTTTTTATCACTCCATAAATTAGAGAATATGGTCGACAGATAGAAAACACACATTTTCACGATGTTTTAGAAGTTATATGTGTACATCAGGGGAATGATATATGAACAAACCTTCAGAATATAGATCTGTCTGGTGTGTGTGAAGCAGTTGAAGTGGAGATTTATGACTCAAACTCACCGCCTTTAAAGACTGAACTCTACAGACGATAATAGATCAAATAAACACTAGTTTTCTCTCCGCTAGTCATGAAGACACACACGGAAACGGAGCATGAAAACACTGTTGTGTCTGACATGATCTGAGCTCTTCCTCAAATGAATCCAGCAGATTTGCGTGACTATCACTGAGGCAGGGAGGATTTCCCATGATTCACTGGGGCTGCAGGCGGGCCGTCCTGACCCAGTTCAGCAGATTATCACAGGACTCTGTTCTCCATATCAGACACAGAGAGTTTATAAAGCACATTATACTTCACTTCATCATGAGCGTCCTGCTGAACACTCAGGGCTTTGTGAAGGGTTTGTGTTTGACGTGTAATCAGGTGATGTGTGTTTGTGTGCCGAGATCGCAGAGATTATCCAGACCAGGCCTTTCTAAATCCAGTCCAGTAAAGCGCTTTATACCGCGGTACACGTGAAGAGCAGACATGATATTACAGTAAGAGACTCACTGGTCCAGTTCAAACAGAAGACAGTATCGATCGCTCGGTCATGTGTTCCTGCAGTTTCCAGCACAGTTCTGACCTAATGATGGCAGAGATTAGAAAAGATACTAACTCAGTCATAACTCAGTCATAACTCAGTCATAACTCAGTCATAACTCAGTCATAACTCAGTCATAACTCAGTCATAACTCAATAAGGTGTAGCCTAACTCCGTAATAACGCAGTAATAGCACAATAAAACTAAAACTTTTATTAATCTAGGTTAATGTTAATTTCTACACGTATTAATACATTATGAAGCAACAGGAATGATATTATGAATATTATATTTATAAATTAGCACTGACCTAATGATTAATCATCATACAAATAATTGAGATTGACGATTTAATTTGATTTTGTCACTTGCAGTGTAAGCCTAATACGTTATTTCTTCCAGGAATCATATATAATATATTAAGATTTTATAATAAAATGGGCCCATATGAAAATCACTGTGAAAATCAATATTTATATGATGTATATGAAATAATGTACACGATTAAACATACAAACCTTAAATTCGTACAAAGGAAGACTTGTGTTATGGTTAGGGTGTGCTTGCAGGAAAGATGAGAGAGGGTTTGGTATGAATGATGAGTGAGATCTACTCTGTGTGTGTGTGTGTGTGTGTGTGTGTGTTTGCATTGAATATGTTGTGAGATGAGTTTTATATACTGTTTATGTGTTATGATGTGGGATGATTTGCCGGATCACTTAAGGCCGTCTTCCAATGTTGATAGCTTTAAATCCTCACTAAAGACTTATTTTTTCTCTCTGGCTTTTGGTTCAATGTAATTTTATGAATTTGTGTGTGTGTTCCTGTGTGTTTATGTGTTTTGTTGTCTGGAGTGATTACAGCACTTTAGTTATCAGTGGCTGTTTTAAATGTGCTCTAGAAATAAAAGTGCCTTGCCTAAAGTCAAGCTTTATAGTGGAGAGATTCTGATCAACAGTGTTTTACACACACACACACACACACACACACCTCATCTGTTCACATCATGATAAATAAATCTAGCGGGGTTAGTGAAGTGCACTGAAGTGTTTGCTGTCGCTGCTCATTAGTGTCCCGCTGTTCAAACGAGCTGCTCAAACACTAACGCCTGACACACACTGTGCCCTTTCAGCAACACTACAGGATAAATACAGTAAAACAGTGAAATATTATTATAATGTAAATCATCTGTTTTCTATGTGAAGTAAAGTGCAATTTATTCCTGTGATCAAAGCTGAATTTTCAGGATCATTACTCCAGTCTTCAGTGTCACATGATCCTTCACAAATCACTCTAATGGCGCTTTTCCACTACACAGTACCAGCTCGCCTCGGCTCGGCTTTGTTTGGTTTTCCACTGTGTAAAAGTTGTACCTGCTTCCAGGTACTTTTTTTCGTACCACCTCCGGCGAGGTTCTAAGCGAGCTGAGGCGAAACTAAAATGTGACGTGAAAACACGGCAGACTGCTGATTGGTCAGAGAGAATCGTCACTATTCACTGCGTCATCATTGCACGCGCCAGACGCAGTATCCTGAATAAAAAACAGCATACACTCGATTTCCTCCATTGTCCTGTGTGTGTGGGTAGCGGGTAGGGCTGAACGATATGGACAAAATTTCATATCTCGATTTTCATGCCAGATATCTCGATATCGATACAATACGATGACTACGGAAGTACTAAAAAAAACAATACATTTAGAGTTTGTAAAATACACACTGATGTCTATGGAAGAGGTAATAATAATCCTTTCCATTATAATTCGACACGTTTTATTCATATCAGATACACATTGTGTAAGTAACTTCAATGTTTACTCTATTCTATTCCCAGTTCACCAGCCACTTACTTTTAAGTATTTCGGGAGAAGTGGATGAATTCACGTGTTGTAAACATAGAGGTTGTAAATCCAACAGATCCGATTCTCTGAACTGCGTCTGCGGCATAAACTAACACGGCGGCGCCCATCGCGCATACAGCTCAACTAACGCGCTCGTTATAAAGGTGTTTAAACAACAATATACTTCCACTTGCATGTATTTGACGGAATATCATATATTTCATGCCATAGCTAACACATTTGTGAATATTCTGAATAAAAAAGGAAAAATGACATAAAAGCAGATCATCATTCATTCAGCGCTGTTGCTGCTGCGGTGTGTCACGTGACAAGCAATGACGCGTCACCATGGAAACGCCGCCCCCCCTCTCACAATATAGTTCCCACGTCCCTGGTAGTGTGTGCGCTGGCTTTAGCGGTGCATTCAAGGGCACTCGTAAAACTGATGTTTGTTGTGACTGCCAGAGTTGTATGCAGGACGAGCGCGGAGAGGGGAAATCTATATCGTCTATATCGTTGCTTTTTTCGATAGTAATATCTTGAAAGTTCATATCTCGATATAGATACGATAACGATATATCGTTCAGCCCTAGTAGCGGGTGTGTCTCGTGTGTCTCGCGCGTCTCACGTAGAAGATTAAGTCACGGCAGTTTCCTGCGGCGTCGCTATGACAACCAGGTACTATTGTGGAGGTACCATCTGCAATGGAAAACGGAGCGAAAAGCGAGTCGAGTCGAGCTGGTACTGGTAATGGAAAAGCGCCATATTATGATGATTTGATGCTCGAGAAACATTTAGAAACTAGATTTGAAAGCTAGATTTACTTGCTTATCAAACTGTCGCTTGAGTATACAAACATAATGTCCATCTGCTCCTCGATTCACAGACATGGCCGAACCCATCCAGCAGATCACCAGCAATAACGACGGCACACACACACGGGAGCAGGTTCCTTACACACTCCTCACACGCAAGGAGAAGGTACGTACCGCAGAAGAACAAAACACTGTGCTCAAAAACATCAGAGAAACAACTGTAACTAGAACACTAGACCAGCGATGAGATCGTCACCATCAATGATCATGAGATCACAGAATCGAGAGCTGTTTGCTCCCAAAGTTGTGAATTTAACTTATGCCAAAACTGGAATATGGCATCATACAATTACAAATAACGCAGTGTTTCCATCCCATGTGTTCAAGAGAACAACATCATCACTTCCTGGGAAATTGGCTCAAATATCAGTAATAAAGTTTCTGCAGTCGTGCTGTTTCTCCTCCATCATGAACGAGTGTGTCTCAGAGCGTCAGACGAAACACAGTAAACGCTGTCGTGTTCTCTAGCGTTCGGATGCTGGTGTTCGGGAACACACTCGTGTGTGTGAGACGCTTCTGGAGGGAATTACACCAAATCATCCTGATCACACACTTCAGAAACACCAAACCAACATTAGAGATGCTGCGACGCCATTGGTCCACTGGTTACTCCAGTTATCCAATCACAGTTTTTTTTATATCCCAAAATGTGCATAAAATAGGTGGATGAAAACAACCAATATGAATAATACATGTGATCAAACACACCTGCATGAATGAGGATGATGAAGATGGATTGGGTGCTGAAACCATTAAACTCCACCCACTTTCACTGATTGACACTTTCCATCCAGGTCAGAAACTAACGAAAACTTAAGGCAAAAATGCAAGTGGGTGGAAAAAGTGAATATTATGAAATGCATCAAATGTCAGATCAGAAGTCTGTTCTTATTTAACGTGTTTATTGCCTCTGCAGATACTGATGAGTTCTGTAAGAAAATACTCCAAAAGGTGAAACATGAATCACATCTGGATCATTTAACACAGGGACGGGTTCAGTTATTAACGTGTTCGGGAAGAGAATTTACGCTTTATGATCAAATACATCACTGTAACTCTAATGTACAGCAGCTCATGGGTTTGATTTCCAGGGAATGCATGAATTGATGAAATATGTACTATTTTAAATGCATGAATGCAATGTTAGTCAGTTTGGATAAAAGTGTCCGCTAAATGCATAAATGTAAATGTCAAATCAATATTGAACACACAAGCGTCAGTACATGAGATATGAGAACGGTTCAAACTGATTCAATTGAAGTATTTGACAAATAGGACTGTCAAATTATTACATAACAAATGCATCTACAAAATAGACTATTAACCCTCTGGTGCTCTTTGCGTGTCCGTCAAAAATGACTGAAATAATATTTTTTTATTTCAATGAAATGAATGCACTATATTTTATGTTTTTTGTTTTAATATTTTGTATTTTTAGGGGATTTTATGGTACTAAATTATATTTACGCTGTATTTATAATCCATTTATTCACTTTTTGAGCATAGACCTGAAAATTTAAATACTATTTTAAATTTTTCTATGAAATAATCATTTTTAAAATCACGTTTTACTCAAACTGTGTGAAATTCAAAGCCATAAATTAAACAAGTTGTGTTCAAAAACTGATCTTTCAGTGAGATGTTGTTCGGCTGCAGTACCAAACGCTTCCACTAGAGGAAACTCGTCAAACATTCATTTCCCATGCATCATTTTAGACCGCGAGGAGCTCAAGTGGGACTATTTTATTCAGGACCATTTAACCTTTTCGAATCATGTCCATGATTTTGTGTTCACACAGCAAGTGCCAAAACCTTTACCAAGTTTCGTACCATTCCGATTAGACATGTGCCGGTATTCGGTAATGCGATAAATCGCGGTAATGAATATGCACGATATTGTTATCGCGGGCACTTCAAAATACCGTGAAAAACAATAGATCCAAATTTAGATTTTTAGAACGCGCATTATAGCTTATTTTCCATCAGCCGCTTAAACAAACACTGCGTATATGCTGCGCGAAACACGTGCGCACTCTGATGTAAACAATCGCCATGTGTATTAAGCATGCGGCCGGTGCGCACTTCTAGTCTAATGTAAACAGTCCTCACATAGAGAAGCAGCATGGTGGAAGGAGGAACGCCGCCGCCGATCTATCCGGATCCATCCCGCTTCTAAAAGCAGAGCTGCCAACTCGACGCGTTCAGCGCGAGACTCTTCACACGCTCACGCCACACATCCGTTTTCTCACGCAGAGAAAAATCGCGGAGCAAAGAGGACACGAAGACCGTCAAACAAGACAGAGCAGGTTACTTTTGATATGAAACAGGAGAACAATTGTGTCACAGAACGTTACATTTAAACCATTTAATGACCAGATTAGATGACTAAAACAAATAGATAAAGAGGAGTATTTTGCTGAATATGTGCACTGCACTTTTTTTTACATATTTATTATATTTGTACTTGTGTCATTACTTAATTGTTATTATAATGAAAACCACATTATATTTGATTTAATTAGTTATTTGTAACCTTTAATAATACCAGCTGATAGGGCTCTATATGGTTACATAGCATTATGTGAGAGTTTTTTTTTTTCATGAGAAAAAAATAACATGTGGGCTATCTACTGTAGCCTTCCTAATATTTATCCAAAATTAGTCAATATTGAATCAAGATTTAAATCAAATCCCAAGTATTGAATTGAAATCGTTAAATTTGTGTTAAGCAATACAAACAGTAGCCTACCAGTCATTGTAAAATGTAATCATTGTAACATGTTTTTACTAAACTTAATAAAATTCAGTTTAGTTACCAAATGTTTTGACAATCACAATTACACCTTGTGATGCAAGTTTTATTTTATTTTTTACATCCCCCCCCCAATCCATCTGTTTCTCATGTGCAATTAAAATATCGTGATAATACCGTATACCGTGATAAAAGATCACTCAATTAATCGCAGCATGGAAATGTGATACCGGCACATGCCTAATTCCGATGAAGTAAAACATTTCTAAAAAAAAAAAACTAATGTAAATTTTTCGTCAAAAATGGCCAAAAAGCACCAAAGGGATAGTTGGGATAGCTCACCTAAAAATGAACATTCTGTCATTTACTCCCTCATGTTGTTCCAAACCTGTAAAAATGTCTTTGTTCTGCTATTTTGAGAAGAGTAATTTTAGGGTGACCTATCCCTTTAAGTGCATGTGCTCATCTATCCTCACTGACACGAGAGACGAGCCTCTTCCTCTGTCCCGCGGTGACCCTGATGCCCTGGTGTTCTGGTGTGTGTGTTGTAGTGCGGCGAGGTGGTGTACGAGAAGCGGCGCTATGAGAAAGCACACTGGGCCTGCATCACGGTTCACGAGGACACGTATGAGCAGAGCATCTGCTACGGCTTCATGAAGATCATGAGATTCATCTGCCAGCAGAACACAGCAGGTGCGTGACCTCTGACCCAAGCTAACCCTCTCTCCACGACCTGACGCTCCGCTGTCTCCTCCACAGGGAGCTATCTGGGCATGACCATACCCATCGTGACGGTGGTCCGCACCGATGAGATGCACACCACTCTGTCCCGGGCCGTCACTGTGGCGTATTACCTTCCCATGATGCACCAGGGCGACCCGCCGCGACCCCACGACCCCGAGATCATCATCGAGCAGTGGCCCGACACTGTCGTCTACACCAGGTGTGAAACAGTCACTCAACAATCTCCACTACACTCCAACAAGAAGTGGTGTGACGGATCACAGGACTCACGGTTCGGGTCATGGGCGGTTTTTGAGCCGCGGATCGGATGTTTTTCAGATTAGCAAAAAAAAGAAAAGAAAAAAAGTGTTTAATATATATACATTAATACGCCATTAGTAACTTTGCTTTTCATTTATTACTTAAAGCTCACTTGAAGTTCTTCAATATCACATCAAAAGCTACTAGCCTAACTGATAAAGTTCACACATTATTAAAAACATGTGAACAGTCAGTAATAAAATAAGAACAAATACACCAATTACAAGCAGAGATTAATACTAAATAACAGTTACAAAGTCTAACAGTTTTATTCAGGTACAGAAATTAATAATTAAGCCTAAATGTAAAATAACACTATTTGTTCACTGTAGAAATTAAATATAGTTTAATCTTTGTTAAAGCTGTATTTAGTTGTTTTATTAACATTAACGACAGACGACAGCAGGAATATTAGGCTGCCGTCACTTTAAGAGCGAATAAACGGACACACATCCGGTTTCACATCCGAGAGAACGCTCGCCGAGACGGGGATATAGACATCATTTCCTGTGTGTGTGTCCATTCAAGGGCAAGGTTAAACTTGGCGGCTAATCCGCGAATCACGTGCCGAACCGTGGGGCAGCTGGGCCATGCGGAACAACTGTGATCCGTTGCACCCCTACAAACAAGTCATGTGACTCAACACGCGTGTGTTTCAGGGCCTTCGCGGGCGCCACTAACGAGCTGTCCATCATTAATGAGATCAGCGGTCTGGCCGAGGCTCTGGAGTCTCCGGGCGACTGCGTTAACGACTCCTTCATCGTGGCGGGATACACCAACCCAGCGGCAGCCAATCGACACAACGAGATCTGGTTCCTGGAGAGGCCTTGAGCTGCTCTACCCACAATCCTCTGCTCCTCTCAGAGACCATACCACAGGTTCAGCGTCCTAGTTCCTGATTACCCATGAGCACTGCTCCTCGCTGTCGTCTGATGAACACGAGCAGACGCTCATTTATATGCACAACACTGATTATAAGCTACTACACAAAAACACACACAACTGGAGGCGAGTCACTCTGAACGCTGTTGCTGTAAGACAATCATGTGTATGCTATGAGCACACACACACACACGCACACACCACACACACTTTCACACCACACATACACACACACACACACACACTTTCACACATACACTCACTCACACACACTTTCACACCACACATACACACACACACACACACTTTCACACCACACATACTCACTCACACACACACACACACACCACACTTTCACACCACACATACACTCACTCACACACACTTTCACATCACACATACACACACACACACACCACTTTCACACCACACATACACTCACTCACACACACTTTCACACCACACATACACACTTTCACACCACACATACACACACACACACTTTCACACCACACATACTCACTCACACACACACACCACACGTACTCACTCTCACACATACACACCACGCATACACTCACACACACACACACACTTTCACACCACACGTACACTCACTCACACACACTTTCACACCACACGTACACTCACTCATTCAAACACACACACTCTCACACACACATTCACACCACACATACACTCACAAACACACACTCACTCATTCAAACAAACACACATACACTCACAAACACACACACTCACTCATTCAAACACACACACACTCACTCACTCAAACACACACACATATACCTCTCGCTCTCTCTGTCCTGCTGTATAAATCAACGCTCATGTTGTCCGCAAATCAATATAATAGACACAAGTATATATATTATATATTGTCATAGTGCTATTTTTATGTATTTTTTTAATGTTTCCTTCGCTGTTATTCCTCCATTAAGTGCAGACCTCAAATAAACAAGAAAATGAACGAGTTTTCAGAATGAAACACACACACACGTGTCTTTGAATGAAGTTAACGAGCTCCACAAGCACTTGCCGACAGACGCGAGGCTCGTTCTCTCGCCATCAGTGTTTATTGTGTTTATCGCAGCGCTCGTCGGGTTCATGTGTGTAAACACTACAGCCACTGAGTTTCTGAATGCTTGTGTTCATATTTCTGCTCTGATCTCAATAAACTATTATTGAATCACAGTACGACTCGAGTGCTTCACTTTACACAACCCTATTTCTGAACTAAAATCACTCAAATAAATAAGTGACAGATTGAAATCACCATGAAATCATAATTGACTTTTCTAAATGATTTATGTGTGCACATCATTGTGTTAATCTTGAATCAGAATAACATCTCTTCTCTGATGATGTGGGCGGGGCAACCTGTCACTCACATGAGATCAGCCAATAGCAAACCACAACCATCCAATCAATTCCCCACAGACAATCAAGCCCCGCCCACATCTGTTCTTGTTCCTGAAGCGTTTCTCTCGATATACGACACAATAGAGGAGAAAAGAGCAGCGCTACTTCACTTTCATGATGAACTGTTAACTTAAAGTCTCTTCTGAGCTCAGAGGGGTTCGGCTGGTGTGGCATACAGCAGTGCTGAATGAGGTCAGAGGTCAAACTGAAGCTGAAACATTCCAGCGCTCCAGTGAGATGTGAATAAACCCAGCAAATATTCCTGTGGAGTCCTGCTCACTGCAGACATGAAAACTAGTCATGTGACACCAGCAGAGGGAGCAACAGCTGAACAACACAGACATCAGACGCTCGTCAGGCTCCAGACAGAACTCACCAACACCATGTGACTTCTCCATTACACATCCACATTCCCCTCATGCATCCGGGTTTAGACGGAGATGTCAGCTGCATCTTTTAGCTGAACTCAAAGCTTCTTTTAAAGCACTGATCTCAGCGAGTCGTTGTCCATCACAGCCTCACTTTCATCTGCAAAACATTTCAGTACGCGTCTATCCTCCTGACTGAGGTCTAGGTTTCAGGATATATCAAATACAGCCACAGCGCCACCTACAGCTACAGGCCCGTCACTGCACCCCCAGTGACTGAACCACTGCAGAACATAGAGCTGGGTACCGAGTTCGATACTTTTTAGGTACCGACCGAATTTTTTGAACGATACCCAGCCCTAGCAGAACAGCTTCTGATTGGTTCAACACACCCGTTTCTCAGCGTACTTCATCAAACCAGCCGTCTTTCTTTCTTTAAAGTCCCCCTGTGGTGTAAGTCCAGCTTTTAATGTTGTTTATGTGTCTATGTGGTGTTTTTAATATGCTTTAAGACAAACCATGTGTAAATTCATAAGTCGACACCATTGCTGAGTATTTCCTCCTTAAAACTGCAGTGAACCAAAGACAGTCTCAAAAACACGCTTTGAAATCGCTGGTGTTTCTGACGTCACAAACTACCTTGTAACCAATCAGATCAACGTGTGATCGTCAACCAGTGGATCTCTGAGCTGAGTGAGTGAGTGGAGGCGGGGCTCATTTGCATATTCATAGAACCGCGCATACTAAATGAGGCAAGGGTGTCGAGTTACATTCAAGATGTTTAAAGGTGTGAAGAATTTTTTTTTTTCAAGGAAAAAACTTTTAAATATGTCATTTTGGAGTTTTAAGGGATAAAATGATCGACTACAGGGAGACTTTAATGATCTGAACACCTGCAAGCCGGAGCACGAGTCATTTAGCAGCCTTTATCCAAAGCGACTTACAAATGAGGAATACAGCCAGCGATGAAAAGGCAAAGACACTGTAGGTGTCTCTCACCCGTGGGTCTCTCTCACCTGTAGGTACCGGGTCTGATGGCCCGTGAGCGACTCTCCCAGCGGGACGATGATCTTCTCCAGGCTGCGCTGATGCACGTGTGTCTGGACATCGGGACTGTCCTCGGAGCGCAGCTCGATGTGAGAGATCAGCAGGTTCGAGATCACCTGCTGCACCGCCTGCACACACACACCATTCATTAACCATGATGCATTGTGTAATTTTATTGTGTCTGTAGCCCCTTGTAAGTGAGGAGGAGCCTAATAGAGAAGCACTGTATAAATATCATATACTGAGTTAGGGGTGTAACAATGTATCGTGTCACAATATATCGCAATACAAAAATGCAACAATATGTATCGTGTATAATTCACCCAAAATGAAAATTACTGTGAGAAAAAATTCTAGTTTTCAGAGTTTTAGTGTCAGTACTACATTAAACTACTATATATAATGTTGAATATAATGTATAATAATGCAATGGGGAATATTTGTGGGTCCTGATGATAACAAATGTCTAGAGATCAAGCATATTCATCTACAATAATCCTGTATTTCAGCTTCAGAATCATGAATATTGTTATTCTGGCGTCTCTGTTGTCCTGCTTTGGGTTTCAGCATCAAGTCCAAGAATATTAATTTACACACACAACGTTAATATCAAATTGAGCATTTTAATCAATAGTACATTTGTTAACCTTTCATCATGTGTCTTGGAGTATCGCAGTGATATGGTATGGTGAGTTCAGTATCGGGATATGTATCGAATCGTGACGTGAGGGAATCGTTACACTCCTAGTTTTAGTATAACTCTACAGACGTCCTCATGCTTCACGAGTCTTTCTGCTGTCAAATCTGCACTGAGTTATTAAAGTCTCCCTGTAGCCAATCACTGTATCCCTAAAACTCCTCTTTGATCAGCAAAATGACATATTTAAGCGTTTTTTCAGTTCATCACATTCTGAGACTCCTGATCAATCCCATGATCCCGCGGCTCACCTTGACGTCTCCTCCAGGTGTGGCGCTGAGCGCTAGGACACGGAAGCGCTGCGATTGGTTGCTCAGCTCACGAACCACCTGAAGAACAAGCACAGCATCAGCACCAGAGACCCATCATGCCTCAGTCGGGGGGAGGAGGGAACGAAGCGTCACCTGACAGTACGCGTGGTTCCCGGTGGCCTTGTGGGCCTCGTCGATCACCACACACTTCACCTGAGCCGCCGGACAGGTGTTCCGGCACAGGTCGTTCACCATCACCTGAGGAGTGAGGAAGAACACTCGCCTCGACCTCCAGAGCTCTCGCCTGTGCTGCGCTGCGGTGGAGCCTGCAGGACACACTCACACACACACACAGTACATATAATTAGTATAAAAGGTAAAGTTTCTTATCATTATTGTAGTTACATTCGATTCACTTCTTTATTTGTATTTTGGAGGGTCGTGACCTCTGACCTGTGAGCTCGGCCATGTGCGGCTGCGGGATCCCCATGACCCCGTGACAGGCCTGGATCTGCTGGGCCACCAGGGGTTTCGTGGGCGCCATGAACACGATCTTGCCCGCGGGGAACCAGCGGTAGTAGTTGTACATGATGACGGCGGCGATGAAGGTCTTGCCCAGGCCGGTGGGGAGGCAGACCAGCGTGTTCCTCAGCAGAGCCGCCTCGCAGATCTGCAGCTGGTACTGCCGGACCGGGAGGTTCGTGGGGTAGATCCAGATGCGGCCCGCGGACGGGTCGAAGCCCGGTTCCGGACCGGCCTCCAGCGCGCGCTCGGCCTCGTACACGGCCACGAGCATGACATCATCATCGTCATCTTCATCAGCGGCTGCTGTCTCACCCCACAGACTCCTGCTGTCTGTCTGATCCGAGGGTTTGATCCGGTCTAAAGTGGTTTTCCTCCGTTCTGAGGTGGTTTCGTTCCGGTTTGCGGTGGTTTTCCTCCGTTCTGAGGTGGTTTTGCTCTGTTTTGAGGTGTTTTTGTTCCGTTCTGAGGTAGTTTTGCTCCGGTCTGAGGTGTGAGAGTGAGACACACTGCAGCCCCATGTCTGGAATAAAGTCCTCTGATTCGAGCTCATTCTAGACTCATAATCATCGTCAGCTTCAGTGAATATTACCGTTAGTAAACAAACGCGTTTGAATCCTGCCAGACCGAGCCGAATCAAACATAGCGCTCCTCTTTCCGCTCCAACCAAACGTATTAATCGCTCATACCTGAAACATATTCACGGTTTCATCTCCTAAACAAACATAAACAAGAGCGCAAACGGAACGGCTGATCGAATGTGGCGCGCGTGCGGCTTACGTCACCGGGAGTGAAAGCGCGCATGCGCGGGCGGTGTGTTCCTGTGACGTGTAGGGTGCGATTTTAGATTGGTGTTGTGAGGTTCTCATTTTGTTGTACCATAGTGTAAACTGAATGTTCAAATAAAACATAAAAAAAAATAATTATTGTCAGGTTATTTTATCTTCACTTCATGTAACTCTTTCTTTGATGGATAATTCAGTGCCTGTGGTGTTTGTAGATTATATCTGTATATATATATGTACAGAACTTTATTACTGTTTCTTCTTTCTAAAGACTGATAAACATTATTATTATTTCATTCACCACTCGATATTATTGTTTTGATTAAAAAAGTGTCCGTTTAATATAAACTGAATATTCTCCAGGTGAAATTTTACACATATTTTTATTAGTCACTGTATTAAAAGGTATTTATACTTGAATATATCTAGCGGTGGACCGTCATATTTGACCAGAGAACTTCGAAAAGCCCTGGATTAAACACCTCATGTTAGATTCACACGTTTATCGTATACTTGCATTAAAAATAAATAAATAAATGGTATATTTGAACTGTATTTTAATTGTCATGTTGGTTTGCTGATGTCTTTGGTGTTTGTTAAAGTTACAAGTATCAATATATGGATAGTTTATTTTAAAAAGGTCGATTTTTAATTATTAAGCTCTTATAAGTTCATGTAAGGAAGAATAATGGAAAAGCAGTAATTTGACTCGATCACAATCATTCACAGCACGAGTGTTTACAGAAATAAGACACTTTATTATATAGATAAATCTCTCTCTCATATAATTTAATGTGAAATCTCATAAAGGCTGTTGAGGAATGACTGGCACTAAACTGAGAACTACATCTGGACATGAATTCACCTGTATTATTATTATTATTATTATTATTATTATAAAGCTTCACATTCACAAAAATACAGCGGTTCACATCCAGAGCTGATAGAGGCGTCGATCCGTGTGATGTTTTCCTCTTTTTTCGCTTTATTTCTCAATGACTTTGATCATGCAACAGAACTAAGACGGGTCGCACTTAGAACAGAACCATAATCACCTAATCGTTGAGTCGTCGCATGAACATACAGTAAACTGTACAGCTAATACTGTGCTATCATACAGTACAAAAGATTCTGCACAAAGTTTGATAATAATAACGACACATCTCTTAGAAATGTTCCATAGCACACCTTACAAAACAACATTGTATTATTGTGCATTTAAAACATTACATTCTGTAGTCTCGATCACGTGACTCGAGAACCCTGATCCTGTCAGATCGAGCTAGTCGAGCTTCTCTCTCGAGCGTGAGGCACTGTGGGAGCTGGAGCGTGTGTGTTCAGGTAGAGTGTGTGTGTCGGGCCCGGAGCAGCTCGTTCAGGTCACACTGGATGTTAGCGGGCTGCGAGGCGGCGCACTCCACCAGCGTCCGGCCCATGTGTGCGTGAAGCGCTTCGGCTAGCTTAGCGGCGGCCATCTTGATGCTGCCGCTGTTACTGGAGGAGCCGAGAAGCTTCCAGAAGAACGGAAGAACCTTCTGCTCCACCAGCTGCGGTTTACGAGGATGCAGCTCCGTCACCAGCTCTGAAACACACAGCACAGTCACGGGTCGCTCACATCATCCGAGTTCAGCGTGTGATGTTGCTGTTCATGAACAAGCTCTGCTAACAGGGATCGTACAAGCTGATTAAAGCACTGGAGTTGGACTGTTTGAAATTTAAGTCCTGGAAAACAGCCAAATTTATGAAGAGGCACTTGAAAAGTACTTGACTTATTTAAATACAATATATATATGAAATTTAATTTAATAAAAAAAAAAAAAAAAACATAAATAGAATCTTTTCACGCTAAATTAGCACTGCAGGCCATCTATTAAACCCCCATCAGATACGAAGTACGACAAAATTATAATATAAAATATTAATTATTGAACAATAATAGCCATTATAAACTTTGTATTTAATATATATTATTAAATAAGCTGTATTTTGGATGCCTTATATCTGTAAGGTGAGTTTAAAAAATCCTGAAGATATTGTTTGATAAGTGCGATCTCTGATTGTTGTCCTTGAAAACCAAAAAAGTAGAGCTTGAAAAGTCCTGGAATTTCATTTTACAGTTTCTGTACGAACCCTCATCGCTCCAGTTCTTCTCTATATCAGTGTCAGTGTTCCTGAACTCCTGAAACGCCTCCACTGTAGCTCGA
>CM040836.1:35301206-35328706 GCA_022828995.1 Vimba vimba | reverse complement strand
GAGCAGGAATATTATAGAGCAGGAATATTATAGAGCGGGAATATTAGTGTTATTATAGAGCAGGAATATTAGTGTTATTATAGAGCAGGAATATTATAGAGCAGGAATATTATAGAGCAGGAATATTATAGAGCGGGAATATTAGTGTTATTATAGAGCGGGAATATTAGTGTTATTATAGAGCAGGAATATTAGTGTTATTATAGAGCAGGAATATTAGTGTTATTATAGAGCAGGAATATTAGTGTTATTATAGAGCAGGAATATTATAGAGAGGAATATTAGTGTTATTATAGAGCGGGAATATTAGTGTTATTATAGAGCAGGAATATTAGTGTTATTATAGAGCAGGAATATTAGTGTTATTATAGAGCAGGAATATTATAGAGCAGGAATATTATAGAGCAGGAATATTATAGAGCAGGAATATTATAGAGCGGGAATATTAGTGTTATTATAGAGCAGGAATATTAGTGTTATTATAGAGCAGGAATATTATAGAGCAGGAATATTATAGAGCAGGAATATTATAGAGCGGGAATATTAGTGTTATTATAGAGCAGGAATATTAGCGTTATTATAGAGCGGGAATATTAGTGTTATTATAGAGCAGGAATATTAGTGTTATTATAGAGCAGGAATATTAGTGTTATTATAGAGCGGGAATATTAGTGTTATTATAGAGCGGGAATATTAGTGTTATTATAGAGCGGGAATATTAGTGTTATTATAGAGCGGGAATATTAGTGTTATTATAGAGCGGGAATATTAGTGTTATTATAGAGCAGGAATATTATAGAGCAGGAATATTATAGAGCAGGAATATTATAGAGCGGGAATATTAGTGTTATTATAGAGCGGGAATATTAGTGTTATTATAGAGCAGGAATATTAGTGTTATTATAGAGCAGGAATATTAGTGTTATTATAGAGCAGGAATATTAGTGTTATTATAGAGCAGGAATATTATAGAGAGGAATATTAGTGTTATTATAGAGCGGGAATATTAGTGTTATTATAGAGCAGGAATATTAGTGTTATTATAGAGCAGGAATATTATAGAGCAGGAATATTATAGAGCAGGAATATTATAGAGCGGGAATATTAGTGTTATTATAGAGCAGGAATATTAGTGTTATTATAGAGCAGGAATATTATAGAGCAGGAATATTATAGAGCGGGAATATTAGTGTTATTATAGAGCAGGAATATTAGCGTTATTATAGAGCGGGAATATTAGTGTTATTATAGAGCAGGAATATTAGTGTTATTATAGAGCAGGAATATTAGTGTTATTATAGAGCGGGAATATTAGTGTTATTATAGAGCGGGAATATTAGTGTTATTATAGAGCGGGAATATTAGTGTTATTATAGAGCGGGAATATTAGTGTTATTATAGAGCAGGAATATTATAGAGCAGGAATATTATAGAGCAGGAATATTATAGAGCGGGAATATTAGCGTTATTATAGAGCGGGAATATTAGTGTTATTATAGAGCAGGAATATTAGTGTTATTATAGAGCGGGAATATTAGTGTTATTATAGAGCAGGAATATTAGTGTTATTATAGAGCGGGAATATTAGTGTTATTATAGAGCAGGAATATTAGTGTTATTATAGAGCAGGAATATTAGTGTTATTATAGAGCGGGAATATTAGTGTTATTATAGAGCGGGAATATTAGTGTTATTATAGAGCGGGAATATTAGTGCTGTCACTTTAAGAGCTGCTCATTATAGTCTGCAGAACAGAAAACAGAGTCTCTCGCGCTTGAACTGTTTAAACTCATATTGAAATGTTCACAAAGGAATCGATAAGAGGAATCGAAATTTTAATTTTATAACAAGTATCCGATTCCTGACCTTGATTCCCAACCATACACGTGACACTGAGCGCTGAGGTGAGAGCGTGAGTGACCCCTGACCCCTGGCTCACCTGGCCTCCTGAGACGAGTCCTGTGCCAGCTTGGAGACGGCGGGGAGAATGCGGTCGGTCAGGTCTTTGGTGCCGGACAGCAGACGAGCGGCGCCGGCCCTCTCCACCAGAACACACACATGCTGAGCCGCACACTTACGCACGACCGAGCTCAGGTGACTGATGACACACACACAGACGCTCGCTTTAGCATGTGGACAGCATAACAGAAGCTCGTTGTGTGTGTGAGTGTGTGTGTGAGTGAGTGTGTGCGTGTGTGTGTTCACCCCAGTCCTCCGGTCAGTAGTGCGCTCATGCTGCGGGTCAGAGAGCAGTGTGTGTGTGTGTGTGTGTGTGTGTGTGTGTTCACCCCAGTCCTCCGGTCAGTAGTGCGCTCATGCTGCGGGTCTGAGAGTAGTGTGTGTGTGTGTGTGTGTGTGTGTGTGTGTGTGTGTTCACCCCAGTCCTTCGGTCAGTAGTGCGCTCAGGCTGCGGGTCAGAGAGCAGTGTGTGTGTGTGTGTGTGTGTGTGTGTTCACCCCAGTCCTCCGGTCAGGAGCGCGCTCAGGCTGCGGGTCAGAGAGCAGTGTGTGTGTGTGTGTGTGTGTGTGTGTGTGTGTGTGTGTGTTCACCCCAGTCCTCCGGTCAGGAGCGCGCTCAGGCTGCGGGTCAGAGAGCAGTGTGTGTGTGTGTGTGTGTGTGTGTGTGTGTGTGTGTGTGTGTGTGTTCACCCCAGTCCTCCGGTCAGTAGTGCGCTCATGCTGCGGGTCAGAGAGCAGTGTGTGTGTGTGTGTGTGTGTGTGTGTGTGTGTGTGTGTGTGTGTTCACCCCAGTCCTCCGGTCAGGAGCGCGCTCAGGCTGCGGGTCAGAGAGCAGTGTGTGTGTGTGTGTGTGTGTGTGTGTGTGTGTGTGTGTTCACCCCAGTCCTTCGGTCAGTAGTGCGCTCAGGCTGCGGGTCAGAGAGCAGTGTGTGTGTGTGTGTGTGTGTGTTCACCCCAGTCCTCCGGTCAGGAGCGCGCTCAGGCTGCGGGTCAGAGAGCAGTGTGTGTGTGTGTGTGTGTGTGTGTGTGTGTGTGTGTGTGTGTGTGTGTTCACCCCAGTCCTCCGGTCAGGAGCGCGCTCAGGCTGCGGGTCAGAGAGCAGTGTGTGTGTGTGTGTGTGTTCACCCCAGTCCTCCGGTCAGGAGCGCGCTCAGGCTGCGGGTCAGAGAGCAGTGTGTGTGTGTGTGTGTGTGTGTGTGTGTGTGTGTGTGTGTGTGTGTGTGTGTGTGTGTGTTCACCCCAGTCCTCCGGTCAGTAGTGCGCTCAGGCTGCGGGTCAGAGAGCAGTGTGTGTGTGTGTGTGTGTGTTCACCCCAGTCCTCCGGTCAGGAGCGCGCTCAGGCTGCGGGTCAGAGAGCAGTGTGTGTGTGTGTGTGTGTGTGTGTGTGTGTGTTCACCCCAGTCCTCCGGTCAGGAGCGCGCTCAGGCTGCGGGTCAGAGAGCAGTGTGTGTGTGTGTGTGTGTGTGTGTGTGTGTGTGTGTGTGTGTGTGTGTGTGTGTGTTCACCCCAGTCCTCCGGTCAGGAGCGCGCTCAGGCTGCGGGTCAGAGAGCAGTGTGTGTGTGTGTGTGTGTGTGTGTGTGTGTGTGTGTGTGTTCACCCCAGTCCTCCGGTCAGGAGCGCGCTCAGGCTGCGGGTCAGAGAGCAGTGTGTGTGTGTGTGTGTGTGTGTGTGTGTGTGTGTGTGTGTTCACCCCAGTCCTCCGGTCAGGAGCGCGCTCAGGCTGCGGGTCAGAGAGCAGTGTGTGTGTGTGTGTGTGTGTGTGTGTGTGTGTGTGTGTGTGTGTGTTCACCCCAGTCCTCCGGTCAGGAGCGCGCTCAGGCTGCGGGTCAGAGAGCAGTGTGTGTGTGTGTGTGTGTGTGTGTGTGTGTGTGTGTGTGTGTGTGTGTGTGTGTGTGTTCACCCCAGTCCTCCGGTCAGGAGCGCGCTCAGGCTGCGGGTCAGAGAGCAGTGTGTGTGTGTGTGTGTGTTCACCCCAGTCCTCCGGTCAGGAGCGCGCTCAGGCTGCGGGTCAGAGAGCAGTGTGTGTGTGTGTGTGTGTGTGTGTGTGTGTGTGTGTGTGTGTGTGTTCACCCCAGTCCTCCGGTCAGTAGTGCGCTCAGGCTGCGGGTCAGAGAGCAGTGTGTGTGTGTGTGTGTGTGTTCACCCCAGTCCTCCGGTCAGGAGCGCGCTCAGGCTGCGGGTCAGAGAGCAGTGTGTGTGTGTGTGTGTGTGTGTGTGTGTGTGTGTGTTCACCCCAGTCCTCCGGTCAGGAGCGCGCTCAGGCTGCGGGTCAGAGAGCAGTGTGTGTGTGTGTGTGTGTGTGTGTGTGTGTGTGTGTGTGTGTGTGTGTGTTCACCCCAGTCCTCCGGTCAGTAGTGCGCTCAGGCTGCGGGTCAGAGAGCAGTGTGTGTGTGTGTGTGTGTGTGTGTGTGTGTGTGTGTTCACCCCAGTCCTCCGGTCAGGAGCGCGCTCAGGCTGCGGGTCAGAGAGCAGTGTGTGTGTGTGTGTGTGTGTGTGTGTGTGTGTGTGTGTGTGTGTGTTCACCCCAGTCCTCCGGTCAGGAGCGCGCTCAGGCTGCGGGTCAGAGAGCAGTGTTCACACATGCGCTCCAGCGCTCGCTCCGCGTCCTGCCGTATGAAGGCGTTGGATTCTCCGGCTTTCTGCAGCAACACTCGGGCCGCCCCGTCCAGCTCCTGGTCCATTCCCTTCTGCAGCGCCGCGAACATCTCGCCCAGCGCCGACACCGCCACGCGCGACACGCCCGAGCGCAGGTTACGCACCTGCAGAGATCAGGGAGATACACTGAGCTGGACAGCAGCGCAAAACAAGCTTTCATTGATGAATTCTGCAACATTACAGTGCCCTGTATGCCATCATAAAGCTCCTGTCGTTCTGCTGGACTCCTCTAACAGCTTCACACGCAATAAACCCTAACGTCCTCATAATCTCCACTGCAGCATCAGCTCTGTTCTCTCAGTGTCTGAAACGCTTCCATAGAAGATTCAGTCTCTCTAAGCTCCGCCTCTCTGAGAGCTGCTCTGCTCTGATTGGTCGGAAACCAAATGCTCATTATCATATCTGAATCTCAGCTCTTGATCACAGTGATACGAACAGTAACGATGGCGTGGGTTTCACCGTATCAATCTCCGAAAACAGCGTCTTCTCGACACGAACACGATCCAAACTCTCCCAGTCTCAGATAAACTACAGTGTTTGAGGGCGGGGCCAAGAGACACTGTTCAGCCAATCAAGACCAGCAAATGAGTTACAAACCTACAGCAGGAAGTGAGACTGAATTACTGACGACTCGTTTCAGTTCAGAATCACTTCTTTCTTTTAGGAGACAATCTCCATTTATCTTTGATCTTTGAAACTTTGCAGAGCTTTTACACTCACAAACAGCTTTATTACTCGAAGCACGAACGATAATATATATGAAAAAACCTTAATAGTGCCACTTTAAATCTGTTGTTTTTCTGTTTATCACTGTGAAGCTGCTATGAAACGATCTGTACTGTATAAAGCGCTACAGAAATAAAGTTGAATTGACTTGTTTGTGAGAGCAAATGACATCACACTTTACATATCACACACATCACACATCACACATAACATCACACACATCACACATCACACTTTACATATCACACACATCACACATTACACATAACATCACACATTACACATAACATCACACATATCACATTGCCACACTGCAAAAAAAGATTTTCTTACTGAGTACTTTTGTCGTTTCCAGTCCAAATATCTAAAAAATCTTAAATCAAGATGCATTTACTAGATGAGTAAAATCGCATTAGACATTATGTCTTGTTTTCTGGGGGGAAAATCTAAATGAAGTGAGTTTTTTCTTAAAACAAGCAAATGATCTGCCAATGGGGTCAGACAAATAATCTAGTTTTCCATTTGAATTAAGATTATTTTTCTGACCCCACTGGCAGATCATTTGCTTGTTTTAAGAAAAAACTCACTTTCCCAGACATAAAAAGATATGGGATTTTACTACTTTGGTAAATCCATCTTGATTTAAGATTTTTAGGACTGGAAACAAGACAGAAGTGCAGAGTAATAGCAGAGTAAGCGCAGAGTAATAGCAGAGTAAGCGCAGAGTAAGAGCAGAGTAAGAGCAGAGTAAGAGCAGAGTAAGCGCAGAGTAAGCGCAGAGTAAGAGCAGAGTAAGTGCAGAGTAAGTGCAGAGTAAGAGCAGAGTAAGAGCAGAGTAAGAGCAGAGTAAGTGCAGAGTAAGAGCAGAGTAAGTGCAGAGTAAGTGCAGAGTAAGCGCAGAGTAAGAGCAGAGTAAGTGCAGAGTAAGCGCAGAGTAAGAGCAGAGTAAGTGCAGAGTAAGTGCAGAGTAAGAGCAGAGTAAGCGCAGAGTAAGAGCAGAGTAAGTGCAGAGTAAGCGCAGAGTAAGAGCAGAGTAAGCGCAGAGTAAGAGCAGAGTAAGCGCAGAGTAAGCGCAGAGTAAGAGCAGAGTAAGCGCAGAGTAAGTGCAGAGTAAGCGCAGAGTAAGAGCAGAGTAAGTGCAGAGTAAGTGCAGAGTAAGAGCAGAGTAAGCGCAGAGTAAGAGCAGAGTAAGTGCAGAGTAAGCGCAGAGTAAGAGCAGAGTAAGCGCAGAGTAAGAGCAGAGTAAGCGCAGAGTAAGTGCAGAGTAAGCGCAGAGTAAGCGCAGAGTAAGAGCAGAGTAAGTGCAGAGTAAGAGCAGAGTAAGTGCAGAGTAAGAGCAGAGTAAGCGCAGAGTAAGCGCAGAGTAAGCGCAGAGTAAGAGCAGAGTAAGTGCAGAGTAAGAGCAGAGTAAGAGCAGAGTAAGTGCAGAGTAAGCGCAGAGTAAGCGCAGAGTAAGTGCAGAGTAAGAGCAGAGTAAGTGCAGAGTAAGAGCAGAGTATGAGCAGAGTAAGTGCAGAGTAAGCGCAGAGTAAGAGCAGAGTAAGAGCAGAGTAAGCGCAGAGTAAGCGCAGAGTAAGAGCAGAGTAAGAGCAGAGTAAGTGCAGAGTAAGAGCAGAGTAAGTGCAGAGTAAGTGCAGAGTAAGAGCAGAGTAAGCGCAGAGTAAGCGCAGAGTAAGAGCAGAGTAAGCGCAGAGTAAGAGCAGAGTAAGCGCAGAGTAAGCGCAGAGTAAGAGCAGAGTAAGCGCAGAGTAAGAGCAGAGTAAGTGCAGAGTAAGCGCAGAGTAAGCGCAGAGTAAGCGCAGAGTAAGAGCAGAGTAAGAGCAGAGTAAGCGCAGAGTAAGAGCAGAGTAAGTGCAGAGTAAGCGCAGAGTAAGAGCAGAGTAAGTGCAGAGTAAGCGCAGAGTAAGCGCAGAGTAAGAGCAGAGTAAGCGCAGAGTAAGAGCAGAGTAAGAGCAGAGTAAGCGCAGAGTAAGAGCAGAGTAAGCGCAGAGTAAGAGCAGAGTAAGCGCAGAGTAAGCGCAGAGTAAGAGCAGAGTAAGAGCAGAGTAAGAGCAGAGTAAGCGCAGAGTAAGTGCAGAGTAAGCGCAGAGTAAGAGCAGAGTAAGTGCAGAGTAAGCGCAGAGTAAGAGCAGAGTAAGCGCAGAGTAAGTGCAGAGTAAGCGCAGAGTAAGAGCAGAGTAAGCGCAGAGTAAGCGCAGAGTAAGAGCAGAGTAAGAGCAGAGTAAGAGCAGAGTAAGCGCAGAGTAAGTGCAGAGTAAGCGCCGCAGTGGATCAGGACAGGCTGAGCGTAAGTAAACGAGGAGATATTCGACTGACCTCCTGAATGAGCGCGAGGCACACGTCGTGAGTCCGGCTCGCCAGGACGTCCGGATGATACTGAGCCAGACTGCGCATGAAGTTCAGCCCCTCGATCTTCTTCTCCCTTCATGAACACAACACATTAGACGGAACGGTTCGAGCCCGTCAGTGCTGAACAGTGGCGAGATCATCAGGGGTGGGCGATGTGGACTTCAACTACATCACCATATTTTCTGTGTTCCATTACAGACTGTCGAGGAAGTTCCTCGTTTACAAATAAGTATCTAGTTTTTTTTTGTATGAATATTTGAATGAATATGAATGAATATAAGCTCGGTTAATGAATATTAATTAGAGACGTCACGTGACTATTTAATATTAATAACCGCGTAACCAAATTCTGTGAATGATTTTAACTATGGTTTTATCTGACAGTATTTTGTGTTCAGAGTTTCGAGGAGTTATCTCGAAGTACTAGTAATAGTTACTCGTTATTACCGCGTGAAGACTAATTCTTATCGTGAGGAGAATTTTTACCAGTATAATCGTAAACGGTGATATATCGCCCATCCCATGTGACCGCGTGCTTGAGTCTCACCAGTCGTCTGAGGCGAGCAGCCGGAAGCTCTGAGTCAGCGCCAGCTCCGGTTTGGAGAAGGGCCGAAGCTCAGCCGGATCCTGCCCGTCTTTCCTCGGGCTCCCAGGAATCAGCTCATCTGAAGGACAAACGGGATTACATTAGACAAACCTCAGTGGCGGACTCAAACATCCACTCTTTTATTTTTTTACCTTTTTGGAATCAAAATTAGGAATCGATAAGAATCAAAATCGTTAAAGTTCTAACGATACCCAACACTATCGACAGGAAATAAATCCGACATGACATTCATGAATTTGCCAGGAGCTTATTATCAGTGTGCGGCTTCATATGTTTGTGGAAACCGTGACACTTTTAATTCTTTAGGATTCTTTGATGAACACAAAGTTTAAGAATAAAGCATTTATTAGAAATAGAATCTTTTGTAAGATTATAAATGCCTCTACAGTCATCACGACTCTCTCACCGGAGCTGTGTGCAACCAGCGCTCGCGTTCGGTTCAGACTCGACGTGCGTCTCAGTCTCGGCGCTGCGTTTCTATTGGGCGGGCCGGGCGGGGGGGCGGGCTGGTGGGCGGGGCTTAGACTTTTCACTGGATTCTGTGGTCCTGTGGGACTGGAGGGAGATTCATCCGAGAGCGACTCGCACCCGTTCAGGGTCTCGTCTGGAAGACAGAAGCAGAAATTACACTAATAGCCATCACACTGCATCTGGTTCATATTCGGCTCAAAGTCCCACAGAGATCTTTTCTTTTTATGCTCCTCGGGCTTGGAATGAATTGCAAAATAAATGTTCTTAATCTAGATGCACTTCCAAACCTGAGCACTTTAAATGTCTCTTGCACAGTGTTTTAAAGGACACTTGCAATTGTTTCTCTTGATTTGATTTATTTAATTTTGAATGAGTAAATTGTCATTTTGTGATTCTTTTGTGTGAATCTTTATGTGCCGTCTTGACCAGGACTCTCTGGAAGAAGAGATAGCAATATCTCAATGTGATTCTCCTGGTTAAATAAAGGATAATAAAAATAAAATGGTGATGGCGTCACTGGTGTTGACCTTTCACCTTTCACATCATCGAGGAGTGTGTGTGTCGTGCGGCGTTTCATCGGGTCCTGATGCTCTAGACGGCGCTGACGCATCTTGTCGCTCGCAAACTTAGACAGCTTTACCCTCTCCTGTAACACACACATCATGTGACTCCAATGAGCGGGTGAAGCACACACATTTTTATGCAAATAAAACAAAAAAGTTGGATGGAGATGCCAAGATAAGCTCAGTTGAGGCATTTTTATCCGGTAAGAAGTCGTGCACATAAACTACGATGGAAACACATTTACCGAATAAATGCCTAGACAACAAACTCTGCAGTAACCAGCGGACCAATGAAAATTAAAGCTGTAGAAGTATTGTTCATTATTAGTTCATGTTAACTAATGTTAAGTAATGAACCTTATTGTAAAGTGTTACCAAAACGCATATCTTTGTATTTGATAATAAGACCTGCGCATAAACTATGATGGAAACACATTTACTGAATAAATCCCTCAAACACCTCATGTGACTTTGCCTCAGCGTCAGCTGTGATTGGATAACTGGAGTAACCAGTGGACCAATGGCGTCGCAGCGTCTCTAATGTTGGTTTGGTGTTTCTGAAAGTGTGTGATCAGGATGATTTGGTGTAACTCCCTCCAGAAGCGTCTCACACACACGAGTGTGTTCCCGAACACCAGCATCCGAACGCTAGAGAACACGACAGCGTTTACTGTGTTTCGTCTGACGCTCGAGACACACTCGTTCATGATGGAGGGAGAAAGTATGGAAGCTTGTTTCCGCCACAGAATAAAACATTTTAAAAGATAATTGTGACTTTTTATCTCACAATTGTGAGTTTACATGTTCTGAGAATTGCGTGTTATAAAGTCAGAATTGCAAGAAATAAACTCGCTATTCTGACTTTTTTTTCTCGTAATTGCGAGTTTATATCTCAGAATTGTGAGATGAAAACTTGAAGTTGTGAGAAAAAAGTCAGAATTGTGAGATTACGTTTTTTGCAATTATGTTTTTATTTTTCATTCTGTGGCTGAAACAAGCTTCCATAAAAGAGCCCGATTGTAGAAACTAACAGTTTATTACTGATATTCTGCACCAGGAAGTGATGATGTTGTTCTCTTGAACACATGAGATGGAAACGCTGCTTTATTCGCAAACGTTTGATGCCATATCACAGTTTTGCGCACATGTTTTGTCAGGTTTGGATGTAAACACAGCCGGTGTGAGACGCACCAGAGGCTCCTCGGGTTCAGGACTGGCATCGGAGTCGCAGTGTGTGTTGGTGAACGCGTGTCCGAACACGCCAGACGGAGGCTCACGGGCCGCTCTACTGGACCAGTCGGCCTGGTCAGGAGAAGACGCCACACTGGGACGACTGGGAAGCACGACAGAGCCAAACACTCCTGCAGAAACGAGGGAAGAAGACGAGTGAAGGGCGAGAGCAGCAAGTGTTGATCATCAGTGTGTGTAAAACAGTGAACCGACCTCGTCCGATCACGCCCTCAGACATGCAGGACTGCGCCGTGTGCTGATGCGATCCTGGAGAAACACCAGAACGTCTTCACACTACTCAACATGACATTACACACACTACTGGGCAAACGCTTGGAGCCATTACGACTGTTCGATGTTTCTGAAAGAGTCTCTTCTGCTCTCCAAAGCTGCGTTTATTTGATCAAAAATACAGTAAAACAGTGAACATCAATGCAATGTAAAAAAGCTGTTTTCTATCTGTGAATATATATTAAAATGTAATTTATAGGGATAAACCGATATGAACATTTTGGCCGATAACCGATAACCGATAATTCTTTATATTTGATAACCGATATATTGGCTGATAAATCTAAATACAGATTTTTACATAATTTCTGAGAGCCTGATTACAAAAACAAAAGTCTCACCAATAAAAGCCACGTCCCAAACACACAATTATAATGTTCTCATAATGTTATGTAGCCGATATGACGGACTTGCGCTGCACATGTTGCACTTTAACTGGATTTTCCTTTTTTGAAGTGATTCCAATCATATTTCAAGCAATTTAAAAGCATCATGATGAACAGTGCGCATCTGAAGCGTCTCAGCTGAAGGAAATAATACATTATTTATCAGCCTTAATATATCGGCCAAATTTTCTTATCGGCCCGATAACCATAACATTAAAAATGATCATATATCGGCCGATACCGATAATGTGGTGGTATATCGTGCAGTAATTTATTCCTGTGATCAAAGCTGAATTTTCAGCATCATTGATCAAATAAACGCAGAAGAGACTTCTATCAGACACATCATAAAGCGCTCACCTTTAGCGGGTCTGAGCGCGCGGAGCGGCTCACGGCCGGCGGCTCGGATCTGCGGTGATGATGTCATATCCACAGGCTTTTCCTCGTCTGCATCTAACGGTCTGTTTGAGTAAATGAGTCTCTGACCGACCACACTCACATTCCCATCAGACGGGCTCTTATCCTGCTGCGTCACGCCTGAGGACACACACAGTCAAATATTAGGCTACTGTCACTTTAAGAGCTGCACGGATCCAATATACTGATACATATCTATGAAAATCACATTAAATCACTTTTTCTGTGAGCGCTTTGGATGTGCAGAACAGAAAACTGTGTGTGAAGCGTCTCCCGCTTGAACTGTTTAAACTCATATTGAAATGCTCACAAAGGAATCGATAAGAGGAATCGAAATTTTAATTTTATAACAAGTATCCGATTCCTGACCTCCAGTGTTTTATTTTCCCTTCAGAAGCACGCATGACGGCACGAGTGCAGCCGTGGTTCACATACGCACCTTGAGCGCTGGGGTCACGAGCTCCTGACGCCGCTCGTGGGGTCGCAGCAGAGGTCACAGGGCTGCGGGCAGGAAGGAGAGTTAGTGAACTGAACATGAGTGTCATGATAATGCCTGGTGTTCATCTGGGCTCTCATTTATAAAACTGTGCGTCGGATCCTCACTACAAGTGTACTTGCGATGAAAGCCAAAAATGAAGTACGCCAAAAAATATTCAGACTTATAAACCCGAGCGTACGCCAGAACCTGCGCAGAATTCCCTTTATAAACCCCAGTCAGAGGAAGATTGTGAACATGCGTCTCCTCCCCGAAAAATATCCATATATGAGCTTACAACGCCTCGTTTTACTATGCATATCCTCATCTGCATATCATTTGCATATGCATATTCATCCACGTGATGCCATGTTTAATGGTACAAGACATTAGGAGAATATGAGATACGGATGTGAGTCGCATTACATCGCTAATGCTAAATTATCATTTAGTAGCCCATCCTTGCCTTGTTTTTGAATAAATAAATAAAATAGTATAAAATACATTTCAGAGAAATTTTTCTTATTGTTTTCCACTGGCCGAAAAAGTATTTTTAATTGCTTTATATTTTTAATGGAAACCGATATGTCTTATTGATCATTATTTGCGTGCAAATATTTTCTAAAAGCGTGAGTTCTGCTGTTATCATGCGCTGAGCAAACATTAGCATCCCACAGGAGAAGTGTTCAACAGCAGATATTTCTATTATTAGAATATAATTTGCTTGCAACTTGGAACCTATTTCAAGGTTTGTGTTCTCGAGCTCCAAACACTGATGTGTGAATGAGCGGCCGGAACACTATAAGGGTTTCTGTGAGAGCGGTGTGTGTTAGCGGCCCCTAAGTTAATAACTAATGATCTTTACAGCAGAAGTGAATCAATCATAACTAACTTTATCTGGACAATAACTTTATTCTAGAGCTGCTGTAAAGCCCAATCTCTGTTACTGTAATCTCGTTATCACTGTAAAGCTGCTGTGATCTATATTGTTAAAGCGCTGTATAAATGAGGGAGACGTGACGTGTGTGTGACGCACTGGTTATAATCGAGGCCCTGGTGTCGACCCGTGTCTGACCTGCTCCTGGTGCCGGTGGGGGAGGTGGGCGAGTACAGGCTCAGGCCGCTCTCGCTCAGAGGACTCGTGACGGACCGGGACGTTTGATCCGGGGAATCGGGAACCAGCTCCAGCTTCACCGCGGAGTCGGGGCTGTCGGGGTCCGGGTCGGAGCCGCTGGCGCTCACCTTGGCCCGCTTCTTCGCCGCGCTGTTCCTCAGCGAGCGCAGGGAGTTCAGCATCTGAAACACGAGCACAGACCGGGGTCACGGGGGTCACTCCAAATAAACACTACGTTTATATAGTTGACACTCGGTTTAGTGCACAGCAAAGTTTCGCATGACCACTGTTACCGCACATACACAGAACAGCGCATGCGCTAATCCTCAGGCCAAACATGCCGTATTAAAAGCAGAACCTAGTGCCGAAGTGCAGTGTAGAGGGGAAATAACATGTTAACAACGGCTGCTGGGATCAGCGGACACCATAGACTGTATAAAACACTGGGCGTAGTGTGTGTGTGTGTGTGTGTGTGACGTCACCCGTAGTGTTCCTGAAGAGCGTTTCTGAAGCCCAAAGTGGGCGGAGCCGGCCGTCGCCATCTTGGCCGCGCGTTACTCCCGGATAAACGGAAATGTGCAGCGAGGCGGATTAGCTGAGGTGACGTAACGCTACGCTAACAGACAGCAGACAAACGGCTAGTAGTGACATCAGCGGCAATCCACCTGTCACTCAAGTGGCCACGCCCTTAATTATGCAGAACTTTGAGGCTTAATATAATTTAAACGGATGAGTCATATAATAATTCACCCCCTCACAGTCGTCATGAAGGGCAACATTAGCTATATAGACCAAAACCACTTTTTACACCAGACTGTGAACATGTGTTTTTCTGCTGTAAAGTTGGGCATTTTAACATGCGGGTCTATGGGATTGAGGCTCTTCTGCAGCCGGCCTCTAGTGGCCAGTCCATGAAATGCAGTTTAACTCTCTTCAGTGTTGGATTCAAGAGAGAGACCGGAAGGTTGGCGCTTTTTACAATTCTCAACTGGTTTGTGCTGAAGATTTTAATTCACACAGTAATAACTTTGAATAATGACATAACTATGCTTCTATTAGTTTTTCTCGCCGAGTCTCGCTCACCTCCTGCCGGTCCAGCGGGTCGTCACCCGGTTCTCCTGCGGCGCTGATGCACTGATCGAGCCGATCCGACGAGGCTCTGGCGCTGATCCGGCTCCGGCGCGGGGCACGAGGAGGCAGAGGAGAGCGTTTGCTGGAGATCACCTCACCTGAGAAGAGGAAGATGTGTCGTTTCAACGTAAAGATTGATTCAGCGAGACTTTGATGAGCTGGAGATCAACACCGCCGTTAAAGGAGTCGTTCACTTCAAAATTAAAATCTCCTGATAGTTTACTCTCCTCCTTGTCATCCAATATGTTCATGTGTTTCTTTCTTAAGTGGAAAAGAAATGAAGGATTTTCCACTGAAGAAAGAAACACATGAACATCCTGAAGAGTAAATTATCAGGACATTTTAATTCTGAAGTGAACGACTCCTTTAACGGCGGTGTTGATTTCCTTTAACTAGTTCCTAACAGCCGTACACTGCAAAAAATGCTGTTCTTACTCAGTATTTTTGTCTTGTTTCCAGTCCAAATATCTAAAAATTCTTAAATCAAGATGGATTTACTAAAGTAGTGAAATGCCATCAGATATTATGTCTTTTTATCTGGGGGGAAAAAATCTAAATGAAGTGACCAAGCAAAATGATCTGCCAGTGGGGTCAGAATAATAATCTTAATTCAAAACTAGATTATTTTTCTGACCCCATTAGCAGATAATTTTGCTCGTTTTAAGCAAAAACTCTCTTCATTTTGACTTTTTCCCCCAGAAAACAACACATAATGTCTAATGGGATTTTACTCGTCTAGTAAATGCATCTTGATTTAAGATTTTGGAAACAAGACAAAAATCCAGAGTAAGAAAATCTTGTTTTGCAGTGTGAGAGGAAGTGTGTTCTGACCGGTGTTGTCGTCTCGTCTGCTGGGCCACGTGCTGGACATGGAGAGCGCGAGCGCGGGCTCGGCGTGTGTTCGCTGGGGAGCGCTCGGGGTCAGAGGTCCTGCCAGAGCCGTCAGCGGGTACGAGGGCAGCAGGAGCGAGCCCGGAGGATCCAGACGACTGCTCCTCAACCCTGAGGAACCAACGAGAAACACTCAAGTCAAGTCTCCTTCATTTATACAGCGCTTTAACATTATAGTGTGAACGCATTAATGCCTGGATGCTGATTGGTCAATCCAGTGTTCTAGCGGTGTCACTCAGAGAGACCAGATATTGGCCTAACAGGCTCATTATTCCATGTTTGTAGAGATAATAAATATAAAGATGCACATACAGTGGGGAGAACAAGTATTTGATACACTGCCAATTTTACAGGTTTTCCCACTTACAAAGCATGTAGAAGTGTGTAATTTTTATCATAGGTACTCTTCAACTGTGAGTGACGGAATCTAAAACAAAAATCCAGAAAATCACATTGTATGATTTTTAAGTAATTAATTTGCATTTTATTGCATGACATAAGTATTTGATACATCAGAAAAGCAGAACTTAATATCTGGTACAGAAACCTTTGTTTGCAATTACAGAGATCATGTTTCCTGCAGTTCTTGACCAGGTTTGCACACACTGCAGGGATTCTGGCCCACTCCTCCATACAGACCTTCTCCAGATCCTTCAGGTTTCAGGGCTGTCGCTGGGCAATACGGACTTTCAGCTCCTCCAAAGATGTTCTATTGGGTTCAGGTCTGGAGACTGGCTAGGCCACTCCAGGCCCTTGAGATGCTTCTTACACTCCTTAGTTGCCCTGGCTGTGTGTTTCGGGTCGTTGTCATGCTGGAAGACCCAGCCACGACCCATCTTCAATGCTCTTACTGAGGGAAGGAGGTTGTTGGCCAAGATCTCGCGATACACGGCCCCATCCATCCTCCCCTCAATACAGTGCAGTCGTCCTGTCCCCTTTGCAGAAAAGCATCCCCAAAGAATGATGTTTCCACCTCCATGCTTCACGGTTGGGATGGTGTTCTTGGGGTTGTACTCATCCTTCTTCTTCCTCCAAACACGGCGAGTGGAGTTTAGACCAAAAAGCTCTATTTTTGTCTCATCAGACCACATGACCTTCTCCCATTCCTCCTCTGGATCATCCAGATGGTCATTGGCAAACTTCAGACGGGCCTGGACATGCGCTGGCTTGAGCAGGGGGACCTTGCGTGCGCTGCAGGATTTTAATCCATGACGGCGTAGTGTGTTACTAATGGTTTTCTTTGAGACTGTGGTCCCAGCTCTCTTCAGGTCATTGACCAGGTCCTGCTGTGTAGTTCTGGGCTGATCCCTCACCTTCCTCATGATCATTGATGCCCCACGAGGTGAGATCTTGCTGGTGCCCCAGACCGAGGGAGATTGACCGTCATCTTGAACTTCTTCCATTTTCTAATAATTGTGCCAACAGTTGTTGCCTTCTCACCAAGCTGCTTGCCTATTATCCTGTAGCCCATCCCAGCCTTGTGCAGGTCTACAATGTTATCCCTGATGTCCTTACACAGCTCTCTGGTCTTGGCCATTGTGGAGAGGTTGGAGTCTGTTTGATTGAGTGTGTGGACAGGTGTCTTTTATACAGGTAACGAGTTCAAACAGGTGCAGTTAATACAGGTAATGAGTGGAGAACAGGAGGGCTTCTTAGGGCGCTTTCACACTAGCACTTTTGGTGCGCACCCGGGTTCGAATGACGTCAGAGTTCGGTTCGTTTGGATGATGTGAACGCTGTTTTCCGAACTCGGGTGCGCACCCGCGAACCGTACTCGAGTCCGCTTAAAAAGGTGGTCTGGGGTACGGTTCATATGAACTCGGGTACGGTTCGCTGCTGATATGAACGCAATCGTACCAAATCGCGGAAGTCAACCGCTATGATGACATATAATGTGGTGCGTGCCTGCGTGCGTGAGTGTTTAACAACTGTAAAAGAGTCTATTACCTTGACGAAAAGCGGGATTGACGCACTGCAAGCAGAGAGATGATTTCTGCTTGCCTCCACAAAAATTGTCTTCGGCGGGCAGGCAGACATCCCGCTGTCTTTGGAACTGTTTTAATACTTTTGCGGCAGACAGACGCAAGTGTGTTTCTGTATATTTTCTTTGAAAACAAAACCAAAGGTTAAAAAAAAAAGAAGAACAAATGTGAAACGAGCAATTCTATCCATTTTGACGCCTTTTCATGGCGGTTACCAAGCAACACGAGTACGCGCCAACTGCAGCTTGATGACGCAAGCGTACTGCGGTTCGGATACAAATAATATAATGTGAACACAGTCCATCGCAGGCAGGGGGAGGGGGGAGCAATCGAACTCGGGTTCGGAACAGGCAATCGAACCAAGTGTGAAAGCACCCTTAAAGAAAAACTAGCAGGTCTGTGAGAGCCGGAATTCTTACTGGTTGGTAGGTGATCAAATACTTATGTCATGCAATAAAATGCAAATTAATTATTTAAAAATCATACAATGTGATTTTCTGGATTTTTGTTTTAGATTCCATTTCTCACAGTTGAAGAGTACCTATGATAACTTTTACAGAACTCTACATGCTTTGTAAGAAGGAAAACCTGCAAAATCGGCAGTGTATCAAATACTTGTTCTCCCCACTGTATGAGCCGAGCGTGTTCTGACAGTGCGTCACCTTTCTCAGGCTCAGAGGCTGTTTTGAAGACGTCTGGATCCGAATCCAAGCTCCCGCTGCGTCGCAGTCGACCCAGAGTCCGGTGAGTCCGGCCCGGAGACGGAAGAGCTTCTGACGGACCTGGACCAGAACACAAGACAGTCAGCGGCTTCATTAACACTACTGACATGTTATTTCTGTTTAACGCTATTTACACATGAATAAACTCGATTTAACCCTCATCCTTCCCTCAGGTCATTTTGACCTGGAAAATATTTTTGAAATAAAATAAAAAAAGAACAAAAAAATCTCCAAAAAATTGCGTTTAAAAAATAGGAAAAAAAATGTCAAAATGAAATAAAATAAGCTTTCTGGACAAAATGTTTTTAGGGCTTCAGGTCTTTTTGACCCGCGAGGGACGGATGAGGGGATCTCTGGGAAATAAAGCCGTGTTCAGTCCATTATAAAGCATCTCTGAAACACGACACGCAGAAGAACCAATCATAAGATCATCAGGTGATGTGAATAAGATCTGCAGTGAAAACATGAAACGGGCGTTCCTACTGTATTTGGCACCGGCGTCCTGACGGAGTCTCGTGGATGAGGACGAATCTTCACTGCAAACCTGCTGGAATAAAGCCATGACATTCATTCATTCATTCATTCATTCATTCATTCATTCATTCAACACACACATGATCCTTGAGTTTCCTATCAAATCCACTGAAAGTGATTGATCGACACTGACACTGCATGAGATCAACAGAAGAACCTTAAAACAGTTTTAATGCTTGAAAACCGACCCAACATGCACACAAGCACTGAAAATTATTATCTGTAGACACTGCAAAACATGATGTTCTTCCTCCTCAGTGTTTCTGTCTCGTTCTCCAGCACAAATATCCAAACATTACTAAATCAAGATACATTTACTGGAGGAGCAAACTGACTGAAGATCTTGAGTCTTGTTTTCTGAAAAATGTATCAAAATGAAGCGAGTTTGAGCTGAAAACAACAGTGGAGTCAGAAACACAATCCTGTTTTCAATTTATTTTTCTGACCCCATTGGCAGATATTTCTTGTTTTCAGCTCAAACTCACTTCATTCTTCAGATCTTCAGTGTTTTTGCTCCTCCAGTAAATGTCTTGATTTAGTAATGTTTGGATATTTGTGCTGGGAAACACTGGTGCTCAGAAGTCCTCTGTGTGCCGCTGGTGTTTGTTAGTGATCCTGTGTGTTCCAGAGTGTTGCTGGGAAACACTGCCGGATCACACACACACACTCACGCACACACACACACACACACACACACACACACACACACACACACACACACACACACACTCACGTCACACCAGAACATAAACCACCTCCAGTGAGTCCATCGCGTTTACACTCGTTTACAGCACTTATTACAGCACTTCATTTCAGCTTCATAATTGCATGATCGTTCAACATCGGTTTAACCCTGTAAAGCCTGACAAGTGAAATAATAATCTTTTTTTTTATAGAGCAGTTTATTTAACCTTTAGACAAAAAAAAAAAGTTTGAAAAGTTTTCAAAAGTTTTGAAAAACACGCTTTGAAATCGCTGGTGTTTCTGACGTCACAAACTACCTTGTAACCAATCAGATCAACGTGTGATCGTCAACCAGTGGATCTCTGAGCTGAGTGAGTGAGTGGAGGCGGGGCTCATTTGCATATTCATAGAACCGCGAATACTAAATGAGGCAAGGGTGTCGAGTTACATTCAAGATATTTAAGTGATGTGAACTCCATTAAATCTGCATATCGCACGGGAACTGAAGATCGGATTTATATCCGTTTTGCGAAAACACATTTATGTGACCAGGAGTAAATGGAATTGTTTTGATATATCCGATAGCTATCCGATCTGAGAGAACGCATGAAGTTGAAGTAACCAGGTGTAAACAGGCCCATAGGCCCCGTTCACACTGCAGGCAAAAGTGGCCCAAATCTGATTTTTTTGGGGTCAAGTGTCCAGGTCAGACTTCTTCAGAGGTAGTGTGAACACTCAAATCTAGCCCAGATCAGATTTTTTCACATCAGATTTAGACCACATACATATGTGGTACTGAATCAGATCCAGATCTGATTTTTTTCAATGCGGCCGCAGTGTGAACAGCCAAGGCAGATTTGATGCGACTTTTATGTCAATCTACGTCGACATTTGTCACAATTATGCATCGGCGATGAAGCCCTAGACACAACAGACATAGACAGTACTCTAACATTAAAAACTTGAGAGTGAGGTGTTAGACCTAATTAGTATATGGGAAGATAATTTAATTCAAGCTAAACTAGAAGGATCCTACCGTAACCGCTCCGTTTTTGAAAGAATTGCACACGAAATGGAAGAACGGGGACACAGGAGAACGTGGCTGCAGTGTCAAACTACGCATCCACACAGACCTTTGTAGTGAATTTGCAGCCATAAACCCACAAAAGGCAAAAATAGCCAATCTTTCTCTTCGTTCTTCTCCTCCTCAGCACCTGCTCATTAATGTTACGGCTTCCATTACACAAACATTTTTAAATAAATGTGATGTGAATATGCTTACTTCCTCCATAACCTCCCGAACTTTAGTGCAACCGCGTGCTGTGTCTGATGTCATTGTTATTGTTCTTTTGCGCATGCGGGTTAGTTTGAAACCTCAAACAGTTCACACTGCAATCAGATATAGGTCACATTTTAAAAGGTAATGTGAACAGCCAATCAAAAAATCGGATCTGAGCAAAAAATCAGAATTGAGCATTAAGACTTGCGGTGTGAACGGGGCCTTAGAGGCCTGTATCAGATATGACACAGGAGGCTTTATAGCAGGGGTGGGCAAACTACGGCCCGCAGGCCACATGCGGCCCGTTAGGCTGTTTAATCCGGCCCGCCGAGTATTTAAAAAAATTGTCTTAAGATCGCATTAATTTTGCCTTTTTTTCTTGCAATACTTTGCGTTATATATATATATATATTGCGTTGCATATATTTGACAATCGGAATATCAGATATTGCATGCCATAGCTAACAAATGTAAAAAAGGAAAAATGACATAAAAGCAGATCATCATTCATTCAGCGCTGTTGTGGCTGCGGTGTGTCACGTAACAAGCAATGACGCGTCACCATGGAAACCAAACAGACAGCGGCTTAAGCGCAAAGACTTGATGCACGTTGATGTTTTTTCCTTTTTTGGAAACTCAATGAGAAAAAAAATGTTTGGTAACCGCTTGCACACCTTAGTTTTTCCTTTGATTTGTCTGCTATTTAGTTTCTTTGCTCCTCTGGATTTGTGGATGTATCCTGACTGATTCCGTTTACCGACCTTTATCGTCCGGCTTTCGACTATGCTCCCCTGTCTGCCATGTACAGAACCCGTTTTTTTTTTCATTAAATGTTCTGATCTGCCTTTGCCTTTTATGTTTTATTTTATTATTCTTAAAATAAATTTGTATATTCGTTTATTTCGTTTTTTTCCACAAATGTATGACTTTTGGAAGTGCAAATTGCCATGCAGTTTTAATAAAGCTGAATTAACGTAACCTGTAATTTTTACTCTTCTAAGTGTACACTTGCAGGTGTTTTGTTTCTAATTTACTGTAAGGCCCATTAAATAATAATAAGGATAAACAATATTTAAAAAGTATAGGCTATAATTATCTAACATCTTTAAAAATTAACATCAAGACATAACATGCTAAATGGGGGATATCTAGCATAAAAACATGTATTGTCAGAATGTCGTCTCTCAGTTGTTGAATTTCGCACAGACATTGCCACAACGTTGTCTGTTTGCTCAGCCCGATCTCATGAAAGTGCGAATACCACGAATTGTATTTGTAGTGCATAATATGTTTTCGCGTGCATATGATACGCACTTTATGGCGTGTAATAGGCACGCACTCCACACCCCTAATCCTAACCAAGGGGTTTACAGTGCGTAGCATATGCACGAAAAAAAAAAAAAAACATTTTTGGCATATAAATGGCACGAGAAATAAATGTTGTGGTATAGATACGCACTTTCATGAGATCGTGCTTCATAATCTGCTACTGGGTCGGCCCTCTGTCAAATTTTTAAAACCCAGTGTGGCCCTTGAGCCAAAAAGTTTGCCCACCCCTGCTTTATAGGGTTAATGATGAAAAACCACATGACTGCATTAAATCAACATCTGATGGTGTTTTCATGTCATGGCTCACCTGATCATGTGACTTCCCGTTAGCCGTGAGAGCCGATCTCTCCCAGGGCAGTTTGTTCTTCCCTTTTCCGGCGCTCACGATCCTCCTGTGTGTCGTAGCGTCATCCGCTAGCTCGGCGTCCGCGGGGCCACGTGACCCGGGAGCCCGTCCTCCGTTCATGACCCAGTCCAGATCGGCCCCGGAGCCCAGGTGAGGCAGGCGTCGGTGTCCCGGTCTGGGCAGCACGAGCGCGTACTCCACGGTGCCGTCGGCCGCTAGCCGCGGGAGTATGTGCCGCGCGCGCCGCGCCTGAACGGCGGCCATGAGGCCCTGCGCGTCTCCCGTTAGCTCCGCGCGGTCCACAGCCTTCATGAGCGGCTGCTTCTTCCCGGTGTCCAGACAGTAGTCCAACACGGCGAACAGCTCGAGAGCCGCGTGACGCACCTTCCTCTTCCCGTCCGCGAGCGTCGGCGCCGCCTCCGCACACAGCCGCGGGATGTCGAAGTCCTTGCGCGGGTGCGTTAGCATGGCGGCGGTGATGATGTTGATGGCGTCCTCCCGAACCCTGGAGTTCCTGTGGCGGAGCTGAGCGACGACGAGCTCCAGCACGGCCCGCGGCCCCACCGCCCGCATCAGCTGCCGGAACACCTGCGCCACACACACATCGTTATCATCAAACTCTTAAAGTCCCCCTGTGGAGAAAGTCCAGCTTTTAAAGTTGTTTATGTGTCTATGTGGTGTTTTTAATACGCTTTAAGACAAACCATGTGTAAATTCATAAGTCGACTCCATTGCTGAGTATTTCCTCCTTTAAACTGCAGTGAACCAAAGACAGTCTCAAAAACACGCTTTGAAATCGCTGGTGTTTCTGACGTCACAAACTACCTTGTAACCAATCAGATCAACGTGTGATCGTCAACCAGTGGATCTCTGAGCTGAGTGAGTGAGTGGAGGCGGGGCTCATTTGCATATTCATAGAACCGCGCATACTAAATGAGGCAAGGGTGTCGAGTTACATTCAACATGTTTTAAGATATGAAGACATTCTTTTCAAGGAAAAACGTTTAAATATGTCATTTTGGGGATCAAAAATTAGTTTTAAGGGAAACAATTTAGGGTCTTTCGCACCGGAGGAACCTTTTCATGGTTCCTAGAACTATTGGCGGAAGTTTCCGGATTTTGGCGTGTTCGCAACGCAGGAACTAGGAGCAATTTTAGTTCTAGGAACTCCTTTTGGAGGAACATTAGAGTCGGTCTAAACCAGCACTATAGGAACTACCCGTGACATTAGTGTTCGCTGATTGGCCGAACGCACGCGAAACACAAGCACCCGCCATTTTTAAAAAGGCTGAGTAAACACAGATTATAGCCTATACATTTACTCTACAAACATGTAAAACAGTGAGAGATGAACCTCTCAACCTTTACGCTGAGGAGAAAATCCAACGCGACTTTGAGGGGAACAAGCGAAACATGTATTTCTGCTCAGCAACACTGGACATCAACACGCCATACGCTAATAACTTTTCATTACTGTCTACTTCTCTGTTTAACAGTTCTACCTAATAACGTATTAGCCAGGACTAGACAGATCGTACACTAATGAACAGGAGAATGTGAGCACTGTGTGTTCAGGCGTTCTCAGCGCCGTCAAAATAAAAGTCTCAACAACAAGCGTGTCTCACGTCACTTCAGAGTTCCTACTAGCGGTGCGAACGCAACCAGGAAAACGTTCCTATTGGAACCGTTAGCTCTCGGGGAACCACCCTGGTGGCTCGTTCCTATAACTACCCCGTGCGAAAGCCGCTTTTGACTACGGGAGACTTTAAAGCGTTATAAGCCAACCAGCGACGAGGAGAATCATGACATCACGATCTTTGAATTAAAGCAAAAAAGCAAAAATACAAGGACTGTGAACTGACCAGCTTTAGTGAGGGAACGAACTACAATCCAGTGAAGCGTTGCGAACAGCATAATCGAATTATAAAGCATTGAGAAATGAAAGTGCTTGAACACCTGCATGTACTCGCGTCGGGCCACGTTACGCGAGTCTCCCAGCGCCCGTACGGTCACCGCCGCGATCTCCCGGTAGTGCCGGTCCACGTCGCGGTCCAGCTTCTCGATCAGCAGGTTCAGGAGCTGTAAGGTGCCGTACAACACCTTGAAGTTGCTGTCGTCCAGAAGCCGGCGTAAGAACTGGATGAACTCGTCCACGCTGGCGGAGGAAACCTGCTGCAGATCCAGCTCCGCCACCAGGCTCTTCAGCTGCTCCACGCCACGCGTCCGGCTCTGGAAGTTCTGCTGGTCCAGGAGCTGCTCGTGTAACTCCTGAGGGATCAGTCCATAAATCATCATGGAGTCCAGACGGAGCCGACGCACGGGAATCTGTCATGTTGAGGAGGGATGCGAAGCCATCGCAGCGACACGGACCTGAAGAGGGGAAGATTCACAGATTGAGATCGCAGCAGCTTCACTGTGACACACAGAATCAATGATGCAAACCTCATCAGACGCGAGACACATTAGTCCCCGCCCACTTTTTCTATTTTTTTAAAACAGAAGTCTTTGTTAAAGTGTTTGTTTATGTGTCTATGTGGTGTTTTAATATGCTTTAAGACAAACCATGTGTAAATTCATAAGTCGAGTATTTTCTCCTTCAAACTGCAGTGAACCAAAGACAGTCTCAATCGGATCAACGTGTGATCGTCAACCAGTGGATCTCTGAGCTGAGTGAGTGAGTGGAGGCGGGGCTCATTTGCATATTCATAGAACCACGCATACTAAATAAGGGAAGGGTGTCGAGTTACAAATATTACTTGAAAGAACTACAATCCCATTTAGCAAGAAAATCACAATCGAATTAAAAACAATTGCAAAAAATATGCAAAAATCAGCATAATCGAATTAAAAACAATTGAGAAACAGAAAACTGCTCATATATATATATATATATACAATATATTTTAAGTTTATTGCAAAACAAGTATTTTGAGAGCGTAGAGAGAACGACTCGATTACGCCATTCGCAGTGCTTCACGGGAGTGGGCGGAGCTTTGATTGTGGCGACTCTCTGATTGGTGGGTTTACTGTACAGCATCATGGGTAATGTAGTTTTCAACACGAATTCCACGATTATTTTAAAACTAAGTTGAAATAATGTGGGTTGTCGGATTCAACAGAGGCAAACACCATCGATTGACATCCTCGTTGCTCACAGTAGATTTATAAATTATCATAAAAAAATCTATTTCCCTATGGAGAAAATGAATGGAGTTTTAACTTCCAGAACAGACTGTTGTGCTTTATATTCTGCTGAATTGTCAAAACTCAAGTTTTTTAAATGTTTTAAAAAGTTTTCCCTTGGTTATGTGAACGTTAGATAAGCAATATGGTAATGTTTTCTCTATTCCATCAAGTATCATGGGAACGTTACTTATGAATCTCATCTCTAAGTAGTAACGTTTAAAAAATATCTGTAACTAAATTGTTTCAAGTAATATGTTACAGGAATGATGTATAAATCACATTTTTGAGCCAGCGTATTGAGAACAGTATTAAACACCAGATAACTCTGAATGATCGTTCTGTTACTTCAGATGAACTTCTGAGGGAAATGATGACCTGAGGTCAGAGGTCAGTGTTGAGCTGTTAAAATAGACACCAGCTGCTGTAAAACATCACAACTCTTCCAGCTAAAGTTCACAGGAATGACGGATCTTCATATGAATATTCGGAATGACTCGGAATCATTCGGAAGGAAAACCACTTGTGGCTCTTCTGCGGTATTTACTCGTTAATTCCCTCAATATTCCCCATCTGACAGCACATACTCAGAGTAATAACGAGACACTGAGGTGATTCTACAGTATTAATTATTCTCATTCATCTTATTGGACGTTTGTTTGGTAGATTCGCTAGATGCTGTTTTTAAACCAAATCGACAACACATGAAAGAATTCATTAATAATATACCATATAAAACCCTGGTACAATTTACAACATCGAACAATATTAAAATGCCTGAAGTGTTTATGTGTTTTAGTTCAAATCAAACCTGTTATTGCAGATCTAAATGACTCGCGTCGCGATTCGGTTTGATTCTCGATGTGACTCAGTCTGATTCGCTGAATCTGATCTCTCGGGTCTGAATTTGTCTGATTTGGGTCTGATTTTCGTTGTTTTTCTGTCGGATTCTGATTTTCTCGCTGCTTCCATCACAACACACGACCAAAATGGCGCTGATGTCACAACCAGCCGCTGCCATGGCGACGTGCCCTCTGACCCCGCACTGGATGGTTGGCGCGGTGCACTGTGGGAAGTGTAGTTCATGACAGACAGCAGCGCTTCCACTTCAACACACATATTATAGGCCCGGTTTCACAGACAGGGTTTAGATTAAGACAGGATTAGGCTTTAGTTTAATTAGCGTATTTAAGTAGCTTTTATAAAGTGCCTTAGAAAACAACATTACTGGTGTGCATTTGAAGATCTGTCGGTGCAAGTTATTTTCAGTTAAAACAGATCAAACGTTCATTCTAGGACTAGGGTTTAAGCCTTGTCTGTGAAACTGGGGGATAAATTTCAAACTTTTACTCCACATTTGTTTGAGTTTTTCTGCGGCAAAAAAAATAAAATAATAAAAGGCGTAATTTCTGCACACAGATCCAGCAGTAACTGAGAAACCAGATAATCAAAACTTGGGCTAGAAAAACATCAGTATTTCTGTTTGCCCGAGTATGGCATTAATGTACTAAAATAACTTAAACTCTTTTGTAGTTTTATTTATTTTAGTAAATTTTTATCATACTTTGTTTACCATTTATACCATAAAAAAAGAAAGATATGTAGACTTAAAATAACACTGGAATGCAGCCGTATTAGAGTGGATTTTTGTCTCTAGGATGGCTTATAACTGTCTGAGTATTTGTGTTAGTGTATAATATATGAGTGTACAGTAAGAGCGGTGTATGAGCGGTGTATGAGTGTACACTAAGAGCGGTGTATGGGCGTACAGTAAGAGCGGTGTATGGGCGTACAGTAAGAGCGGTGTATGAGTGTACACTAAGAGCGGTGTATGGGCGTACACTAAGAGCGGTGTATGAGTGTACAGTAAGAGCGGTGTATGAGTGTACACTAAGAGCGGTGTATGGGCGTACACTAAGAGCGGTGTATGAGTGTACAGTAAGAGCGGTGTATGAGCGTACAGTAAGAGCGGTGTATGGGCGTACACTAAGAGCGGTGTATGAGTGTACAGTAAGAGCGGTGTATGAGCGTACAGTAAGAGCGGTGTATGGGCGTACAGTAAGAGCGGTGTATGGGCGTACAGTAAGAGCGGTGTATGGGCGTACAGTAAGAGCGGTGTATGGGCGTACAGTAAGAGCGGTGTATGGGCGTACAGTAAGAGCGGTGTATGGGCGTA
>CM040836.1:35278706-35293706 GCA_022828995.1 Vimba vimba | reverse complement strand
GTGACGGAGGAGACGGTGTTCTTCGCGCTGGAGTCCTGGATCAAGTACGACCTGACGGAGCGACAGCAGTATCTGGCGCAGCTCCTGCACTGCGTCCGGCTGCCGCTGCTGAGCGTCAAGTTCCTCACGCGGCTCTACGAGGCTAACCACCTGATCCGCGACGACCACACCTGCAAACACCTGCTCAACGAGGCGCTCAAGTACCACTTCATGCCCGAACACCGGCTCTCGTACCAGACGGTGCTGTCCACGCGGCCGCGCTGCGCTCCCAAGGTCCTGCTGGCGGTCGGGGGCAAAGCCGGGTTATTCGCTACGCTGGAAAGGTGAACGCATGTTTAATTATGCCAAAGCGTTCTGGTGCGTTCAAGCCTTAATGAGTTCTAGTAAAGTCAAGTCAGCTTTATTTATACAGCGCTTTATACAGCACAGAGTGTTTCAAAGCAGCTTTACAGAGATAACAGGAAAATAATGCAACAAAGTTTGTTTCTAGAAGAAAATAGCGTCACAGTCCAGCTTAAGTAAGTTCAGTGATGGTTCATTTTTGTCGTAAAAACGTTATTAATTTAGTTAATTTATATACACTGAACAAAATTATAAACGCAACACTTTTGTTTTTGCCCCCATTTTTCATGAGCTGGACTCAAAGATCTAAGACTTTTTCTATGTACACAAAAGGCCTATTTCTCTCAAATATTGTCTAAATCTGTGTTAGAGAGCACTTCTCCTTTGCCGAGATAATCCATCCACCTCACAGGTGTGGCATATCAAGATGCTGATTAGACAGCATGATTATTGCACAGGTGTGCCTTAGGCTATCTCTCTCTCTCTATATATATATATATATATCCACTCTGGAGAAAACCGTGATGTCATCGTCCAGCTCAATTCAGTTCTCATATAATGGAGTAATTGCAGGCAGATCAATAATATTGTTGAATATTAAATTTAATGTGTGTGTGTGTGTGTGTGTGTGTGTGTCAGTATGGAGATGTACTTCCCGCAGACGGACTCGTGGATCGGCCTGGCTCCGCTCACCGTGCCCCGCTATGAGTTCGGCGTGGCGGTCCTGGAGCAGAAGGTGTACGTGGTGGGCGGCATCGCGACACACATGCGTCAGGGCATCAGCTACCGGCGGCACGAGAGCAGCGTGGAGCGCTGGGACCCCGACAGCAACACCTGGGCCTCGGTGGAGCGCATGGCCGAGTGCAGGAGCACGCTAGGTGTGGTGGTGCTAGCGGGCGAGCTGTACGCGCTCGGCGGCTACGACGGACAGTACTACCTGCAGTCGGTGGAGAAGTACGTGCCCAAGGTGAAGGAGTGGCAGCCCGTGGCGCCCATGACCAAATCACGAAGCTGCTTCGCCACTGCCGTGCTGGACGGGATGGTGTACGCGATCGGCGGCTACGGCCCGGCGCACATGAACAGGTGCGGCAGCAATGCATTCTGGGAATTAGTCGTTCCTTCTAAAAGTGCAGTGTGTGATATTTAAGAGGATCTGTAGACAGAAATGCAATATCATATACATTACAATGTTTTCAGTGGTGTATAAAGACCTTACATAATGAAGCGTTATGTGTTTATTAGCTTAGAATGAGGCGTTTCTCTCTACACACACCGCGGGTCCGCTTACATCGACATGTTTCTACAGTGGCCCTGAACGGACAAACGCGTTTCGTCACTATGTTGTTCTTCGTGTAAAGAAGCGAGCTAAAGTCAGCGAATAAAACACTGACACAATGATGAACAAGTCACAATAATATTCACATATATATATATTCATAACATATCGTTTTACTGAATAATCAAGTAAACATAACTTCTTAATTTATCTTTGTAAAGAAACTTCATTGCTGAACTGGCTACTCTCTGCTGTCTCAGACGACAACATCACTTCCTGTCGGCCACTGTTGGGTGCAATTTACAACATCACCACTAGATGCCGCTAAAACGTACACACTGCACCTTTAAGTCGTTTTCTTTTAATTCAGTAATTAGAGTTCAGTTCAACTTAAATGAAATAAAATACAAAAATTTCAGTTATTCATCAAATCATCATATCAGAGTGATTTCTGAAGGATCATGTGACACTGAAGACTGGAGTAATGATGCTGAAAATTCAGCTTTGATCACAGGAATAAATTACACTTTACTATATATTCACATAGAAAGCAGCTGATTTACATTATAATAATATTTCACTGTTTTTACTGTATTTTTGATCAAATAAATGCAGCCTTGGTGAGCAGAAGAGACTCTTTCAGAAACATAACAAAAATATTAATAATTTTCTCAAACTTTTGACCGCCAGTGTAATTTCAGTAAATATTTAAAATGTCTGTTTAGTTTGTTAAAGTGCTAAAATTACTAAAACTAAAATAAAAAGTTATAAAAATTAAAAAGATATTTGAAAAAAAATCTTATAAAACCGACAAAAAAAACATTATTACTAGAACTTTTAGAAATATTAAAATTAGGGCTGTGCAACAATTAACCATCCATTTAAATGAGAACTGTTCTCCTTCAGCAGATGAGATAGTTTGAACACATTTGTAGTAAATGTTAAAGCAGGAGTTACAGTAGCTGGTTGCTGGAGGCTCATGGGAAGGTTCTGCTGTTGTCGTTGTGTCTCCCTGAACGCCGTCGCCCTCGTGAGAAGCGTTTCGCTGGAGTCGTCTCTAAACACGCGTGTTCAGGCTGGAAAGAACACAGACTCAGACTCATGGGACACTGTCATGGTTTCAAGCTGCCAAACTTTATTTGTCTGGTCATTAATGTCGGGTGATATTACATTCAGTTCATGATATTTTAAGTCCTCCTGTAGTCAATCATTTTATCCCGTAAAACTCATCCAAAATTGATCACCAAAATTACATATTTAAGTGTTTTTTCTTGAAAAAAAAAAATCTTCACGCATCTTGAATGTAACTCGACACCCTTGCCTCATTTAGTATGTGCGGTTCTATGAATATGCAAATGAGCCCCGCCTCCACCTTTGTTCAAGGTAGTTTGTGACGTCAGAAACACCAGCGATTTCAAAGCGTGTTTTTGAGACTGTCTTTGGTTCACTGCAGTTTAAGGAGGAAATACTCAGCAATGGTGTCGACTTATGAATTTACACATGGTTTGTCTTAAAGCATATTAATAACACCACATAGACACATAAACAAGATTAAAAGCTGGATTTTCTCCACAGGGGGACTTTAAAGACTGTGACTGATGTTTGTTTCAGTGTGGAGAGATATGATCCAAGCAAAGACTCATGGGATATGGTGGCGCCCATGGCTGATAAGCGCATTAACTTCGGAGTCGGTGTGATGCTGGGCTTCATCTTCGTGGTCGGGGGTCACAACGGTGTGTCTCATCTATCCAGCATTGAGCGCTTCGACCCGCATCAGAACCAGTGGACGGCGTGTCGGCCCATGAACGAGCCGCGCACAGGTGAGACCTCCACACATCAGGAACAACATGAACAGATCATGTGCTCTTCTGAACATCATCAAGGGAATGGCACTAGGGTTGGGAATCGAAAATCGATCCCAATTCTGGAATTGGATACTTGTTATAACATTTTAATTTCGATTCCTCTTATCGATTCCTTTGTGAGCATTTCAATATGACTTTAAACCATTCAAGCGTGAGAGACTCTGTTTTCTGTGTTCATGTGTATCAGTGTATTGGATCCGTGAAGCTCTTAAAGTGACAGCAGCCTAATATTCCTGCTCTATAATAACACTAATATTCCTGCTCTATAATAACACTAATATTCCTCTCTATAATAACACTAATATTCCTCTCTATAATAACACTAATATTCCTCTCTATAATAACACTAATATTCCTCTCTATAATAACACTAATATTCTTGCTCTATAATAACACTAATATTCTTGCTCTATAATAACTCTAATATTCCCGTTCTATAATAACACTAATATTCCTCTCTACAATAACACTAATATTCCTGCTCTATAATAACACTAATATTCCCGCTCTATAATAACACTAATATTCCCGGTCTATTATGACACTAATATTCCCGCTCTATAATATTCCCGCTCTATAATAACACTAATATTCCCGCTCTATAATAACACTAATATTCCTGCTCTATAATATTCCTGCTCTATAATAACACTAATATTCCTGCTCTATAATAACACTAATATTCCTGCTCTATAATAACACTAATATTCCTGCTCTAATAACACTAATATTCCCGATATTCCTGCTCTATAACACTAATATTCCCTCTCTATAATAACACTAATATTCCCGATATTCCTGCTCTATAATAACACTAATATTCCCGCTCTATAATAACACTAATATTCCCGCTCTATAATAATAACACTAATATTCCCGCTCTATAATAACACTAATATTCCCGCTCTATAATAACACTAATATTCCCGCTCTATAATATTCCCGCTCTATAATAACACTAATATTCCTGCTCTATAATATTCCTGCTCTATAATAACACTAATATTCCTGCTCTATAATAACACTAATATTCCCTCTCTATAATAACACTAATATTCCCGATATTCCTGCTCTATAATAACACTAATATTCCTGCTCTATAATAACACTAATATTCCTGCTCTATAATAACACTAATATTCCTGCCGTCTCTATAATAACACTAATATTCCCGCTCTATAATAATCCTAATATTCCCGATATTCCTGCTCTATAATAACACTAATGTTCCTGCTCTATAACACTAATATTCCCGCTCTATAATAACACTAACATTCCCGCTCTATAATAACACTAATATTCCCGCTCTATAATAGCACTAATATTCCTGCTCTATAATAACACTAATATTCCCGCTCTATAATAACACTAATATTCCTGCTCTATAATAACACTAATATTCCCGATATTCCTGCTCTATAATAACACTAATATTCCCGCTCTAAAATAACACTAATGCTCTATAATAACACCAATATTCCCGATATTCCTGCTCTATAATAACACTAATATTCCCGCTCTAAAATAACACTAATATTCCCGCTCTATAATAACACTAATATTCCTGCTCTATAATAACACTAATATTCCCGCTCTATAATAACACTAATATTCCCGATATTCTTGCTCTATAATAACACTAATATTCCCGCTCTAAAATAACACTAATGCTCTATAATAACACCAATATTCCCGATATTCCTGCTCTATAATAACACTAATATTCCCGCTCTAAAATAACACTAATATTCCCGCTCTATAATAACACTAATATTCCCGCTCTAAAATAACACTAATATTCCTGCTCTATAATAACACTAATATTCCCGATATTCCTGCTCTATAATAACACTAATATTCCCGCTCTAAAATAACACTAATATTCCCGCTCTATAATAACACTAATATTCCTGCTCTATAATAACACTAATATTCCCACTCTATAATAACACTAATATTCCTGATATTCCTGCTCTAATAACACTAATATTCCCGATATTCCTGCTCTATAATAACACTAATATTCCTGCTCTATAATAACATTAATATTCCTGCTCTATAATAACACTAATATTCCCGATATTCCTGCTCTATAATAACACTAATATTCCTGCTCTATAATAACACTAATATTCCCGCTCTATAATAACACTAATATTCCTGATATTCCTGCTCTATAATAACACTAATATTCCTGCTCTATAATAACACTAATATTCCTGCTCTATAATAACACTAATATTCCCGCCCTATTATTACAGTAATATTCCCGATATTCCTGCTCTGTAATAACACTAATATTCCTGCTCTATAATAATACTAATATTCCCGCTCTATAATAACACTAATATTCCCGATATTCCTGCTCTATAATAACACTAATATTCCCGATATTCCTGCTCTATAATAACACTAATATTCCCGCTCTATAATAACACTAATATTCCCGCTCTATAATAACTCTAATGTTCCTGCTCTATAATAACACTAACTGATATTCCCGCTCTATAATAACGCTAATATTCCCGCTCTATAATAACTCTAATATTCCTGCTCTATAATAACACTAATATTCCCGCTCTATAATAACACTAATATTCCCGCTCTATAATAACACTAATATTCCCGCTCTATTATGACACTAATATTCCTGCTCTATAATAACTCTAATATTCCTGCTCTATAATAACACTAATATTCCCGCTCTATAATAACACTAATATTCCTGCTCTATAATAACTCTAATATTCCTGCTCTATAATAACACTAATATTCCTGCTCTATAATAACTCTAATATTCCTGCTCTATAATAACACTAATATTCCCGCTCTATAATAACACTAATATTCCCGCTCTATAATAACACTAATATTCCCGCTCTATAATAACTCTAATATTCCCGCTCTATAATAACTCTAATATTCCCGCTCTATAATAACACTAATATTCCCGCTCTATAATAACACTAATATTCCCGCTCTATAATAACACTAATATTCCCGCTCTATAATAACACTAATATTCCCGCTCTATAATAACACTAATATTCCCGCTCTATAATGACACTAATATTCCCGCTCTATTATGACACTAATATTCCCGCTCTATAATAACTCTAATATTCCTGCTCTATAATAACTCTAATATTCCCGCTCTATAATAACACTAATATTCCTGCTCTATAATAACACTAATATTCCCGCTCTATTATGACACTAATATTCCCGCTCAATAATAACGCTAATATTCCTGCTCTATAATAACTCTAATATTCCCGCTCTATAATAACACTAATATTCCTGCTCTATAATAACACTAATATTCCCGCTCTATTATGACACTAATATTCCCGCTCTATTATGACACTAATATTCCCGCTCTATAATAACTCTAATATTCCCGCTCTATAATAACACTAAAATTCCCGCTCTATAATAACACTAATATTCCCGCTCTATTATGACACTAATATTCCCGCTCTATTATGACACTAATATTCCCGCTCTATAATAACTCTAATATTCCCGCTCTATAATAACTCTAATATTCCCGCTCTATTATGACACTAATATTCCCGCTCTATAATAACTCTAATATTCCTGCTCTATAATAACTCTAATATTCCTGCTCTATAATAACTCTAATATTCCTGCTCTATAATAACTCTAATATTCCCGCTCTATAATAACACTAATATTCCCGCTCTATAATAACACTAATATTCCTGCTCTATAATAACACTAATATTCCCGCTCTATAATAACACTAATATTCCCGCTCTATAATAACTCTAATATTCCCGCTCTATTATGACACTAATATTCCTGCTCTATTATGACACTAATATTCCCGCTCTATAATAACTCTAATATTCCCGCTCTATAATAACACTAATATTCCCGCTCTCTATAAACACAATAATATTCCTGCTCTATTATGACACTAATATTCCCGCTCTATAATAACACTAATATTCCCGCTCTATTATGACACTAATATTCCCGCTCTATAATAACACTAATATTCCCGCTCTATAATGACACTAATCAAACAACAGAAGACAGAGAAAATTCACTCGTTCTTGATGATGTAAAGCTGTAAAGCAGATTATTGATCTCAGTGTGTGTGTGTGTGTGTGTGTGTGTGTTTCTGCAGGCGTGGGCTCTGCTGTGGTCGATAACTACCTGTACGTGGTTGGCGGTCACTCGGGCTCATCGTACCTGAACGCGGTGCAGCGCTACGACCCGCTCACGGACAGCTGGCGCGACTCTAGCGGGATGATGTACTGTCGCTGTAACTTCGGCCTCAGTGCCCTTTGACCCCGGGCGCTCGGGTGACGCTCTGCCAGAGACCGCGAGGGGAAGGAGTGTGTGTTTCTCGCTCGCCGGCGAGGTTAGCGCCGCGCAGCACAGGGACGGTTAGCGCCGCGGCTCCCGACTGACGCGCGGATGAACACGAGGCCGACAGCCTTCACTGACCGCTGAGATCCTTCCCCTGAACATTACAGGCTTCTCATGAGGGACGCACGTGTGTGTGTGTGTGTGTGTGTGTGTGTGTGAGAGGAGGGGAGTCAGCGCTGCGCTCTGGAGGAGTAGCACGACACTCGTGATAAGGGCTGCCTTCTGTCACTCATGTGTGTGTGTGAGAGAGTGTGTGTGTGTGTGTGTGTGAGTGAGTGAGTGAGTGAGTGAGTCAGTGAGTGTGTGAGTGAATCAGTGAGTCAGTGAGTGAGTGAGTGAGTGAGTCAGTTGTGTGAGTGAGTGAGTGAGTGAGTGAGTCAGTGAGTGAGTCAGTGAGTGAGTCAGTGAGTGAGTCAGTGAGTGAGTCAGTGAGTGAGTGAGTCAGTGAGTGAGTCAGTGAGTGAGTCAGTGAGTGAGTCAGTGAGTGAGTCAGTGAGTGAGTCAGTGAGTGAGTCAGTGAGTGTGTGAGTGAATCAGTGAGTCAGTTGTGTGTGTGTGTGTGTGTGTGTGTGTGTGTGTGTGTGTGTGTGTGTGTGTGAACACTCTCTCACACTGTTCGGTGCTAATTTCCTCTTCAGGATTCAGTTGTTTTAGTTTTCTTTCATCGTGTGAAACTTGATTTCCTGTTTCAGTGACGTTTGTCTCTGACGAGGCTTCATGCAATAACATCCTCCATCTTCACCTTCAGTGTGACGCGAGCGACGGTGGTGTGTGTGTAGCGTCTCACTGAAACACAAACTCCTGTCACACACAGTGCCAAAACATTCCCATGTTCAGAGGAAGCGTCTCGAGGCCTGAACCCCTCGAGATCATCGGTCAGACACTGAGACATTGATGATGATGGAGTTGTGCTCTAACCAAACCATTTTCTACTGTGTAAATATGATGTTTGAGTTCCTTTGAGGCAATAAGACTTTTTCTTCAACTAGTTTTTTATTTGTTCTCATCTAATTGCCAAGGTGTTTTGGGGAATCCTGTGACCTGAACGGCTTGTGTCGCTCATCATTCTGGATTTACACACATTTAAAGGGAAAGTTCACCCAGAATCCTTCACTCACTCTCATGTCCTTCCAAACTTGTGAGAAAGAAATTTTGAAGAATGTTGTTTATCGAACTGTTTTGGTTCCCATTGACTTCCACTGTATTGTTGTCCATATAATGGAAGTCAATGGGAAGTGAAACTCTTAGAAAGTTTGAAAGGACAACTGTTTACTGTTCACTTAGTTTGATCTGACGGGTGGAAAGCATCAGTTCAGTCGCTCTCATGTCGTTTCAGACTTGTGTTGCTTTCCTCCTTCTATGTTACACGTGAGACGATATTTTGAAGAATGTTGTTTAGTTTGTTTTACTTTGTTTTGGCTTGATCTGACATCAGCTCAGTGTGTTGAGTGTTTCAGCAGAACGAGGAACGTCTGTCAGAGGCTCAAAGGGAAACATCTGTGTTTGATTAGCAATAAGAAATATTCCGTACATCCAGTGAATGTTCATCGCCGTCATTTATCGTGACTCTTCATGTCCGTTTGCAATATATCTGCTGATTTCCTCCTAAACGAACAGAAATGCGCTGACCCGTGATTCTGACATCCGTCCATCATCTGGCGTCGGATGAGGTCGTCGTTCCCGATGGATTCACGCGTGTGGAACTGCGGAAGGGTTTGGTGTTTGTTGGTGTTCGTGTCTCGCCGCTCTCACCAAAGTGCTCTTGAGGGACTCAATCTAGAGTGACTTTCTCTGACCGTCTTAAACTTTGTTTTGCTGTTTTTCCTGATGATGATGATGATGCCACTTCTTCTGTTTCTCATGAGTCTGTCTGTCTGGCTTGTGTTTTTATAAACCTGTGGATTGTTACTGGAACTAAACCGATAACCTTAGCTACAAACGCAGTATTTATTTTTCACATTTTATCAAGCGTTGAGAGACAGAAAGAGAATAGCGTACTAATGCCAGTTTATTTATGTGTGTCGCAGCTCAACCAGTCAAGAAATAAAGGCCTGGAAATGTTTCTGCGTTTCTGATTTCATATTCTGTCCTTTTACAAAGTCTTGATGATGTTTCAGGCTCCACTAGAACAGGTTTTCTTGCTTGAATGTTGATTATTTTCCTCATATTCTCCTCATATTCTCCATTGTTGCGGCTCCTCTCTTCCCAGTCTGTCAGTAACGCTCTGTTTACTTCCTGTCTCTATGAAGCCCCTCCTCCTGAAAAGCACACTGTGCTCTGATTGGTCAGCTGGAACAGTGTGTTGTGATTGGTCGAGCACTTCGAGTGTGTTTGGGAAAAGTCCCGCCCCTTTCCATAACCGCCAGTTTAACACACTACTAACTAACTCAACCAGGCCCCGCCCCTTTATTCTGCGCATGAATTATTATAATGAGGAATATTGTGACGTGTTCGTTCCCGGAAGAAACTCAAGACTACAGTGGAGGCGTTTCAGGAGTTCAGGAACACTGACACTGATATAGAGAAGAACTGCAACATTACACACTATTATGTAAAATTATAGACCTTATGCGCCAGAGAAACGAGGGCGCCGCCATCTTTAGAATATTGCCTTTTAACTTCCGTTTTTGCGGTCGCTCTGTATATTTCTATGGCATCGCTGTCCAGGAGTAATTAGCTTTTGAAGTGGATTTACTTAATATAAAGTTAACGAAAGTTATCATGGGGATTGTAATGTTTAAAGCAGATGACTTAACAAATGTCAGTAGACCGGGAAGATTTTAAAACGAGCCGTTTATTCATAAATACGCAAGATCGCTGTGAAAATACAGACCGGAAGTAGACAACGAGCGCAGCGCTGAAAAAGGGCGGAGCTACATAAGGTCTATAACACGAGTAATGTGTCATCAGGGTGTTTCCATTAAATGACCTCATCAACACACGATTAGAAACAAATAGATTTATTTGCAACTAAAGCAGAAACAACATCTGAATAGTTTTTAATACTGATTATAAAAGTATTAAACTGCATTCATGATTATATTCACTCATTCTCATAGTAAACTAAAGATTAGTGTTTCCTAACTATCATGACAACTGGAAGAAATAAAGTAAAGATTAAGAACTGAAAGATCTTGATTTAAGAAACGAGGGATTTCCTCAGGAAAGTCAGATCCGCATCATCATCGTGTGTGTCTCAGATCAGATCACAGTGTTCAGTGTGTGTTCATGAGGACGACGGACGTGAAGCGCTGATCTCCGATCGGTTGCATAGATGAGGGTCCGTCTGGTCACACACTGATCCGCAGTTTCTCTGAACTATTATAGTCCATGTACAGATTCTTGGATTCCAAGCAACACCGAAAACACCAGAGAAGTTAAAATTACAGAAATCACTCACTCATATACTGGACACACACTCACATCACTCACTCATATACTGGACACACACTCACATCACTCACTCATATACTGTACACACACTCACATCACTCACTCATATACTGTACACACACTCACATCACTCACTCATATACTGTACACACACTCACATCACTCACTCATATACTGTACACACACTCACATCACTCACTCATATACTGTACACACACTCACATCACTCACTCATATACTGTACACACACTCACATCACTCAATCATATACTGTACACACACTCATATCACTCACTCATATACTGTACACACACTCACATCACTCAATCATATACTGTACACACACTCACATCACTCACTCATATACTGTACACACACTCACATCACTCACTCATATACTGTACACACACTCACATCACTCACTCATATACTGTACACACACTCACATCACTCACTCATATACTGGACACACACTCACATCACTCACTCATATACTGTACACACACTCACATCACTCACTCATATACTGTACACACACTCACATCACTCACTCATATACTGTACACACACTCACATCACTCAATCATACTGTACACACACTCACATCACTCACTCATATACTGTACACACACTCACATCACTCACTCATATACTGTACACACACTCACATCACTCACTCATATACTGTACACACACTCACATCACTCACTCATATACTGTACACACACTCACATCACTCACTCATATACTGTACACACACTCACATCACTCACTCATATACTGTACACACACTCACATCACTCACTCATATACTGTACACACACTCACATCACTCACTCATATACTGTACACACACTCACATCACTCACTCATATACTGTACACACACTCACATCACTCACTCATATACTGTACACACACTCACATCACTCACTCATATACTGTACACACACTCACATCACTCAATCATATACTGTACACACACTCACATCACTCACTCATATACTGTACACACACTCACATCACTCAATCATATACTGTACACACACTCACATCACTCAATCATATACTGTACACACACTCACATCACTCAATCATATACTGTACACACTCACATCACTCACTCATATACTGTACACACACTCACATCACTCACTCATATACTGTACACACACTCACATCACTCACTCATATACTGTACACACACTCACATCACTCAATCATATACTGTACACACACTCACATCACTCACTCATATACTGTACACACACTCACATCACTCACTCATATACTGTACACACACTCACATCACTCACTCATATACTGTACACACACTCACATCACTCACTCATACTGTACACACTCACATCACTCACTCATATACTGTACACACACTCACATCACTCACTCATATACTGTACACACACTCACATCACTCACTCATATACTGTACACACACTCACATCACTCAATCATATACTGTACACACACTCACATCACTCACTCATATACTGTACACACTCACATCACTCACTCATATACTGTACACACACTCACATCACTCACTCATATACTGTACACACACTCACATCACTCACTCATATACTGTACACACACTCACATCACTCACTCATATACTGTACACACACTCACATCACTCACTCATATACTGTACACACACTCACATCACTCAATCATATACTGTACACACACTCACATCACTCACTCATATACTGTACACACACTCACATCACTCAATCATATACTGTACACACACTCACATCACTCAATCATATACTGTACACACACTCACATCACTCACTCATATACTGTACACACACTCACATCACTCACTCATATACTGTACACACACTCACATCACTCAATCATATACTGTACACACACTCACATCACTCACTCATATACTGTACACACACTCACATCACTCACTCATATACTGTACACACACTCACATCACTCACTCATATACTGTACACACACTCACATCACTCAATCATATACTGTACACACACTCACATCACTCACTCATATACTGTACACACACTCACATCACTCAATCATATACTGTACACACTCACATCACTCACTCATATACTGTACACACACTCACATCACTCATATACTGTACACACACTCACATCACTCATATACTGTACACACACTCACATCACTCACTCATATACTGTATAAGACATCAGCAGACACACACAGTTCATTCTTGAAGACTGAGTGACTGGAAGTGTGTGTTCATCTGTGTGTGTGAGAGTGTGTGTGTGTTCATCTGTCTGTTGTCCTGATATAGACAAATGAGGACAGGAGCAGGACTGTGTGTGTGTGTGTGTGTGTGTGTGTGTGAGAGTGTGTGTGTGTGTTCATCTGTCTGTTGTCCTGATATAGACAAATGAGGACAGGAGCAGGACTGTGTGTGTGTGTGTGTGTGTGTGTGTGTGTGTGTGTGTGTGTGTGTGTGTGTGTGTGTGTGTGTGTGTGTGTGTGTGTGTGTGAGAGTGTGTGTGTGAGAGTGTGTGTGTGAGAGTGTGTGTGTGTGTGTGTGTGTTCATCTGTCTGTTGTCCTGATATAGACGAGTGAGGACAGGAGCAGGAACTCGGGTGGTTTGTTCAGGAGAACGAGGTTGTCGCTCCGTAAACCGTCGTAATGCATCCAGAATCCGTCGATCTGGAACGCTGCGGAATAATGATGTTCATCTCTGTTGAAGAGCGTCGCGCCCTCCAGCGAGTACCTGCACACACACACACACACACACACACACACACAGATGAGCTGACGGGCTCTTGAGACTAGTCTGAGGGGTTTATGTGACACACACACACACACACACACACACTCACACACACACACACTCTCACACACACACCGTTGTTCCGAGAGCTCCAGGTGGAACGGCACGTACGGCAGCTCCTCTGAACGCCACATCTGCATGTCGAGGATCACGAACGCTGGAGGACCGTGACAGAAGAGCCTCGGGCTGAACTCTCTCAGACCGTCACATCTGAAACACACACACACACACACACACACATCACAGACGTGAGCCGGACGGACGGACACACACACACACACACCAGTGTCAAACACTCACTCAGACTCTTCACACGGCTCCAGCCGCGGGCAGAAGAACTCGTCCAGCGCCGACTGAATGGGATCTTTATCTGGAAGCTCATGAGGAGGACTGACACACACACACACACACACACACACAGAGAGAGAGAGAGAGAGAGAGAGATACAGCTGTGAATCGGCCGCTGACGGATTCTAATAACTATTAATGACAGTGAGACGTCACTGAAATATCACACAAACTTCATTCATTCTGGAATCTAATAATGAATGAATAATCTTAAATATTGTCTTTCATTAAAACAATCTTTCGCTTCTCAAATTACATATTTTTGCTCCGTTTTTTCACTATATCAGATTATATGAGCCATAAAAGCCGGAAGCATCAGATATGATAATGAAAAAAGGTTCAGACCAGGGCTGCACAACACTGAGGACAAATGCGAAACTTGTTAAATTACGTGATATTCGATCTGCAATACCATTATACTTTATGTGCTTCTGAAAGCGAACAGCAGATTTACAGTAGCGTTACACAAAGAGAGTAAGGGTCGTGTGGGGTCAGGGGTCATCCTGCATCAGGGTTATTCAACAACAGAAACTCAATAATCAAATGTAAAAATA
>CM040836.1:35233706-35261206 GCA_022828995.1 Vimba vimba | reverse complement strand
GAATGTAAATGTGTAGCTTGAAATGCAGTGGAAGTCGCTTTGGATAAAAGCGTTTGCCAAATGCATAAATGTAAATGGTACAAAGAGTATACTTGAAAAGTGCTTGACTTATTTAAATACAATATGAATTTTTCATATACATTGAGCTTGTTGAAAAAGCACAAATATCATGTTTTCCCGCAGAATGAACACTGCAGCCCGTCTGATAAACCCCATTCAGACCTTATCTTGATACGCCAACATTATAATATACAATATTATTAATTGAACAATAATAGCCATTATAAACTTTGTATTTAATATATTATTAAATGTGTTGTAAGTTGTGTTTTGGATGCCTTATATCTGCAACTTATATTAAAAATTCTTTGATTCAAAAAGATATTGTTTGATAATCAAATCAAATCAAGTATATTTGTATAGCGCTTTTCACAATACAGATTGTATCAAAGCAGCTTCACAGTATTAAATTAAAATAAAATAATACAACAAAGTTTGTTTCTAGTGGAATTTATTGATTGATAGAATAAAATTAAATATCCCCAAAATATCCCCAACTGAGCAAGCCAAAGGCAACAGTGGCAAGGAACCGAAAAACTCCATCAAGTGACCTAATGGAGAAAAAAAAACCTTGGGAGAACCCAGGCTCAGTCGGGGCCAGTTCTCCTCTGGCATTTATGAACTAGAGGCCGGATTGTAGTTTGAAACTGTGAGATTAACAATATTATATGAATTCCTGGCCGAAAAGATGCGTCTTTAATCTAGTTTTAAACTGGGAGAGCGAGTCCGAGCAACGAACAGCATCAGGAAGGCTATTCCAGAGTTTCGGAGCCAAATGTGAAAATGCTCTCCCTCCTTTGGTGGATCTGGATATCCTAGGTATGACCAAAAGCCTCGAATTTATTGATCTTAAAGAGCGCGATGGATTATAGGGCGATAGAAGATCCATTAAATAGACTGGAGCTAAGCCGTTTAGGGCTTTATAAGTCAGTAGCAATACCTTATAATTAATACGGAACTTTATAGGTAGCCAATGTAGTGATGATAAAATCGGTGTTATATGATCATATTTTCTTGATCTAGTAAGAACTCTAGCAGCGGCATTTTGGACTAACTGTAGCTTGTTTATTGAGGATGCAGGACAACCGGCTAATAAAGCATTACAGTAATCTAGTCTCGAGGTCATGAATGCATGAACTAACTTTTCTGCATCAGAAACTGATAGCATATTACGTAGCTTAGCAATGTTTCTAAGGTGGAAAAAGGCTGTTTTTGTAACATACGAAATATGATTTTCAAAAGACAGGTTACAATCGAGTATAACACCCAGGTCTTTTACTGTAGAGGATAAAGTAACAGGACATCCTACGATGTTAAAGTTATATTGTGAGAGGTTCTGTGGGCGTTTTTTTGAACCGATAAGTATTACCTCTGTCTTGTCTGGATTTAATAAAAGAAAATTACGCGTCATCCAATCTTTTATATCTTTAACACACTCTGTCAATTTGGATAATTTAGCGTTTAGCGATAAGTGCGATCTCTGATTGTAGTCTCTGAAAACCAAAAAGTAGAGCATGAAAAGTCCTGGAATTTAATTTGACAGTTTCTGTACGAACCCTGATCGACTCACAGTAATAAACAGAATCGAGATGCAAACTTCATCAGATATGAGACACATTCAAATTCTAGAAAGACAAATTAATTCAGTTGAAGTTTTGTTCTCCTCTGATTAAAGATCCTCTCTGACCCGTCAGCAATGCTTTATTGAATTGTAGGATACTTTCTGATTATTTCAAACTCTCCAAAAACGCATATCCTCTACTATTATAACAGATAAAGCTTCTTTTTGATCAGTTGTTGAAGTCGATTGAAAGTGAAGTAGCGCTGCTCTCTTCTCCTCTATTGTGTCGTATATACGAATGAAACGCTTCAGGAACAAGAACAAATGTGGGCGGGGCTTGATCCTGTTTGTGGGGATTTGATTGGATGGTTGTGGTTTGCTATTGGCTGATCTCCTGTGAGTGACAGGTTATAGCCCCGCCCACATCATCAGAGATGAGAAGAGATGTTATTCTGATTCAGGATTATTAACACAATAATGATGTGCACACATAAATCGATTAATATGATTTTCTGGTATTTTACAGCACGACTGCGGTCCGATATCTACACCTTCTGTTGGAGTCTCACTTAATCTGTTTCAAGTTTGTGTAAACTGCTTATTCTCGGCTGATTTGTTCAGAACTGGATGATTGTGTTTCCAGCCAAACACAACAGAACATACACAATCATTACTTAAATGATCAACAAGATACACAATTTACACAACATAAGCCGTTTATATTACAATAAATACTCTTCGTTAGACAGAATAAACGTTACACAACAATCTACACGTCTTATATAATAAGACTCTTATAAACTCTGAATCAACACGCAACAATGCTGGATTTTTCTAAATGTCATAATCATTTGTTAACAAACAAGTATTCATTACTTCAGTGAGCTCATTGTTTCTGCATTAAATTATTACATTGTTTAATTTAATGCATTTTTCGCTAACTGTGATTTTGTATACGTGCGTTTCTGAAATGCATAACTTACACAGTCTCCTCTGATAACAGATCTAATCACTGTATGACTGTATGATGATTAATGTAAAGCATTTTCTGTAAAGCTGCTTTGAAATGATGTGTGTTGTGAAAAAACGTGAATTGAACTGAATTGAATATAAAGCAGAGCAAAGAAACAGTAAATGCACAGAAACATCTCTAGAAAGTCTATATTTGTGTATTCACAGCTGACACGTTCCTCTTTACGAGAGCCTCGACTCGTGATGTGCATGTTTAGCCCACAGATGTGGAGCTCGACTGATCCTGATGCCGAACAAAGAGGCTTTTGTCAAGCGCTTCCTTGGTTCTGATCCGGCTGTATTGTCCAACATGCAGTTCTGGAACGACTGAATGGAAATAAGCTGCTAATATCATGTGGCTCGTAATCTTCAGTCAGAATCAGTTCCTCTCGCAGCATCTCTTCTCTGATGATGTGGGCGGGGCTATAACCTGTCACTCACAGGAGATCAGCCAATAGCAAACCACAACCATCCAATCAAATCCCCACAGACACAATCAAGCCCCGCCCACATGTGTTCTTGTTCCAGAAGCGTTTCTCTCGAATACAGAAAAGACCAGCACAACTTCACTTTCATGACGACTTTTATTCATTTTAAGATTATAGTTTGAAAACCTTCCACTGATTTTGATAGAACGTTTGGTAACGGCATCATCATCATGTATTTATATAGTTTGCCTCATCTTCTTTGCATATATTTAACCATTTAATGGTCTATTTCAGTCATGTGACTCTTCTGTGAAAATGTGAAAATGCAGATTTTCAGACCAAAACCGGGCTTTTCTTGCACTGTCCAGTTGTGTGTTTCAGAAATGTACATATAAAATCACAGTAAGCTAAAAATCTACTAATTTAAGGCAGAAACGATGAGCTCACTGCAGTAATTTCGAGCCGCTGAGTTCCTCTGAGCTCACGCTCGTTATATTGAGATCTTTAATGACCCTTCAGTCGCTCCTGCGCGCGGGCAGCGGGACAAAGCTGACCTCACGCTCGCCGCTCGGCCTGATGGGAGATTTGCTCACTGGGAAACAGAAGGACATTAGTCAAGACTTAGATATTTGGCTTTAAAGGGATGGTTGGACGAGCGATCAGAATACAGTGTGACGTCCAAAAGCAAATGCCAGGTGCAGAAAATCTGTGACCAATATTGAAAGCAAATAAAATAAGTGTTATTGAGAAGCTTTCAGTCGAGTTGAACAGAAGTTTGCTTATGATATATAAAGCCTGCTGAAAATAATGTTGCTTTCCCATGAATCAAGAGGATTTTTCTGACCCAGTTGACAGATGTTCTTGTTTTAAGCACAAACTCACTTCATTTTGATACAGAAAACAAGATTTAAAGTCCCCCTGTGAAAATCCAGCTTTTAATGTTGTTTATGTGTCTATGTGGTGTTTTTAATCTGCTTTAAGACAAACCATGTGTAAATTCATAAGTCGACACCATTGCTGAGTATTTCCTCCTTAAAGGGATAGTTCGCCCAAAAATGATATTTAAGCCATGATTTACTCACCCTCAAGCCGTTCGAGATGCATATGTCAATCTTTTTTCAGACGAACACATTTTCAGTTATTTTAGAAAATGTTTTAGATCTTTCAGTGGTTATAATGTGAGGAAATGGGGTCCAGCTGATTCAAGTCGGAAAATGTGCATGCATCCTTCTCAAAAATAATCCATCCGGCTCCAGGGGGATAAACGAAGGCCTTCTGAGGGTAATCCGTGCGGTTTTGTCGTAAAAATATACATATTTAAAACTTTATAAACTAAAATAACCGGCTTCCGGTGGCGGTCGGCGCGCGTTCACAGAGATGGAAAGCGTCGTGACGTAGAACGAACGTTGAGTTTTGTTTTGCTCTGCTCTCTGGCTCCGCTGTCACGTTCGTTCTACGTCACGACGCTTCCTACGCTACGTCATACGTCATACGCCAGCATCCATCTCTGTGAACGCGCGCCGACCGCCACCGGAAGCCGGTTATTTTAGTTTATAAAGTTTTAAATATGTATATTTTTACGACAAAACCGCACGGATTACCCTCAGAAGGCCTTCGTTTATCCCCCTGGAGCCGGATGGATTATTTTTGAGAAGGATGCATGCACATTTTGCGACTTGAATCAGCTGGACCCCATTGACTCACATTATAACCACTGAAAGATCTAAGACATTTTCTAAAATAACTGAAAATGTGTTCGTCTGAAAAAAGATTGACATATGCATCTCGAACGGCTTGAGGGTGAGTAAATCATGGCTTAAATATCATTTTTGGGCGAACTATCCTTTAAAACTGCAGTGAACCAAAGACAGTCTCAAAAACACGCTTTGAAATCGCTGGTGTTTCTGACGTCACAAACTACCTTGTAACCAATCAGATCAACGTGTGATCGTCAACCAGTGGATCTCTGAGCTGAGTGAGTGAGTGGAGGCGGGGCTCATTTGCATATTCATAGAACCACTCATACTAAATGAGGCAAGGGTGTCGAGTTACATTCAAGATGTTTTAAGACATGAATTGTTTTTCAAGGAAAAAACGCTTAAATATGTAATTTTGGTGATTAAAGATGAGTTTTAAGGGATGAAATGATCGACTACAGGGGGACTTTAATATCTTCAATCATGCTTTTTACAGTAAATGTGTCTTGATTTAACCCTCTGGTGCTCTTCACGGGTCGGTCAAAAGATTATTTTATTTTGTCAATGAAGTGAATGTACTAATTTTTAGTTTGATAATGTTTTTTATTTAATATTTTATATTTGTAGGGGATTTTTTTATACTAAATTATATTTGCACTGTATTTATAATCCATTTATTCACTTTTTGAGCATAGTCCTGAAAACTGTGGTAAATCCTTTAGAGCAACAGACTGACTGAAGTTTGATCTCTTTTCAAAGACGACACTTTATTTCTGATTATTACGGCAGATTCTTTCTGAAGTGAAAAAAGTGAACTTAAAAAAAGTTACAGAATTTTACGTGTATTGTTATGAAAAATGTACAAAAAGACTATTTTCAATTCTTTTATGAAATATATATTTTAAAAAACATGTTTTACTCTAAAACTTAGAAAATTAATCTTAACAAGTTGTGTTTCAAATTTGAGCCTGATATCTCAGTAAATGATCTTACAGTGAGTGTGTGTTCGGCTGCAGTACCAAACGCTTCCACTAGAGGAAAATCGTCTCTCATTCGTTTCCAATGCATCATTTCTGACCGCGAGGAGCTCGAGTGGGACTACTGTTTTCAGGACCATTAAACCTGTTCAGATCATGTCCATGATTTTGTGTGTTCACACAGCAAGTGCAAAACCTTTACCAAGTTTCGTACCATTCCGATGTAGTAAAAAAACAAAACAAAAAACAAAAATCTGTGTCCGCTTTGATCATCCGGTGACTGATGTCTCTAACACAGGTTCTCTTGTGTTTTTCAGGCGTTCTCGTCGTCTCTCTCAGCCGGTCAAGGTTTCAGTCCCGAACCATCTGAACTCCACAGTCTGCGTCACATCGACTCCAGGCTTCAGCTGCTACTTCCTGTTCATCACTTCCTGTCTGTGAGGAGCCGCTGCTCAGAGCACACTCCGTCTCAGGTGCGGCCTGCTTTCACTGAGGTCCTCTTCACCTGTCACGTCACTCGCATTCAGTGTTGGGTGTAACTAATTACAATAAGGGTTTCTGTGAGAGCGGTGTGTGTTAGCGGCCCCTAAGTTAATCACTAATGATCTTTACAACGGAAGTGAATCAGTCAAAACTAACTTTATCTGGACAATGACTTTATTCTAGAACAATCTCTCTTACTGTAATCTCCTGTTATCTCTGTAAAGCTGCTTTGAAACATCTATATTGTTAAAGCGCTGTATAAATGAAGGAGACTTGACTTGACTAAGTAATTAGTCACTGTAATTTAATTACTTTTCCCTTAAAAAAGTAAAGTAAAGGGATTACTCTTAATTTTTCTGTAATTTCTTTAGTAACTTCTGATGTAATTGAGCTGAATACTGTGTATAGACCAATCCGATCTCACGGCCATCATGTGTGTTTTATGAGGAGCTGGATCGCATGAGCTCACTCAAACTCAAATTAGCCAAAAGAGATCCGACTGGTATAATAAACTGGAACAATTCTATATAATAAAACAATAGTGGGTTTAACATCAGAATGTACTGTCTGATGTTAAAAAGTAGTTTTTTTAATGTAACCTTCTCCCTTTAAAGTGTTTGGTCAGTTTAAGCATTAAAGAGCCGTTTCATGTCTATCCTCCTGTTATTCAGCTGGTTGAGGTTGATATGGGATTTAGAAAGTAATTAGTAATAAGTAATTAATTACTTTTTAGTAAAGAGTAATTAGTACAGTAACATAATTACACTGATGAAGATGTAATTAGTAACTAGTAATTAATGACTTTTTCAGAGTAACTTACCCAACACTGCTCTGCGGATCATTTATGGTGTTTGTGGAGTCGAGTCACCTTCATTATATAGCAGTTTATATATGTATATATATGGAGCAGTGTAATCCAGTAACTGTGATCTGAATCGTAATAAAGCGATATTTAAAATAGGCACATTAGTGTCTGAGCATCTGGAATGAGTGTGTGTGAATGTGCTCATGATGAGCGTCTGTAACAGTAGCTCATCTCCACACCAGGCCAAGGCTGACGAAGGGTCGTAAATAATGAAATATTGAGCTTCATTTCTCGTGTGATTCGTCCCGGGAGCGTCTGAAACTCTTTCCCGGTGACGCCGGTTCTGGCGTGAGCTCGGCGTTCACTGCTTCCATGAGTCTTCAGTCGCTCGCGTTCAGAACGAGTGAGAATCTCTAATTACCTCCAAAACAACGAGCTGATCCTGTTTCTACTTCTCAATGAAGATTCACTGCAAAAAATGATGTTCTTCCTCAGTGTTTCTGTCTTGCACAAGTGCCTAAATATTCTTAAAGTCTCCCTGTAGTCCATCATTTGATCTCTTAAAAATCTTTGATCACCAAAATTACATATTTAAACGTGATTTTCCACTTCATGCCTTAAAATATCTTGAATGTAACTCGACACCCTTGCCTCATTAAGTATGCGCGGTTCTATGAATATGCAAATGAGCCCCGCCTCCACTCACTCACTCAGCTCAGAGATCCACTGGTTGACGATCACACGTTGATCTGATTGGTTACAAGGTAGTTTGTGACGTCAGAAACACCAGCGATTTCAAAGCGTGTTTTTGAGACTGTCTTTGGTTCACTGCAGTTTAAGGAGGAAATACTCAGCAATGGAGTCGACTTATGAATTGACACATGCTTTGTCTTAAAGCAGATTAAAAACACCACATAGACACATAAACAACATTAAAAGCTGGACTTTCTCCACAGGGGGACTTTAAATCAAGATACATTTACTTGAGAAGCTAAAAGACTTAAGTCATTATATTAAGTCTAGTTTACTGTAAAATAAAGTGAGTTTGTGCTTTAAAACAAGAACAAGTATCTAGCAATGGGGTCAGAAAAATAACTTGTTTTCCCTGTGAAGTGTACTTTTCTGACTCCATTGGCAGATATTTGTTCTTTGTTCTCATTTTTCAGTAAACTAGACTTAAAGGGGTCATCAGATGCAAAATTCACTGTTATATGGTGTTTGCATATAAATGTGTCTCTGCAGTGTGTGGACACAACCACCACACAATGAAGAAAATCCATTCACTTTTTTTAAATCCTCAAATAGTCTAAACACTCTCAATAATCAAGCCGTTTGGATTTTCTGAGCATTATGATGTCATATTGCTCATGCTCCGCCCACGACCGCTCATGGACTGTCCCTTATTAGCATATTTCCCGTATTAGCATATGTTTTGAGGAGGTAAAGCGTGTTGTTTTACAACCATTGAGGAATTTTAACCAAAGTATGTTACAAACTTTACATGAAGACCCTAAAGAAATGGGCATCGATGACCCCTTTAATATCTTCAGTCAATGTGCTTGTATCTTGATTTAAGAATGTTTTAGATATTTGTACTGGAAAACGAGACAAAAGCACTAAAAGCAGCAGCTGAAGGGTCATGAGTCTCAGCACTGTGTGTCTAATCCACCAAACCAGCAGCGTTCCCATCTCAGATCGACTTCAGCTGGGAATGTGGGTCAGATCGAGAACAGGGACTGGATCCAGTTGAGATCGAGCTTTGTTTGTCTCCAGGAGGTTGTTGTGTTCTGTTGTTGTCTCATGTGTTCAGTGTCTGGACTGACAGACGCCGGCAGCTTCACTTCATCAGGAGCATGTGTGTGTGTGTGTGTGAGTGTGTGATTCTGGTCTTCAAGAGCATGTGTGTGTGTGTGTGTGAGGATCTGGGCTAGTGTTAGTCCTGGTCTGGCTGCTTTACTGCACAAAGGCTGTTCTTATTCAGTATTTATGTCTTGTTTCCAGTCCAAATATCTAAAAACTCTTAAATCAAGATGCATCTACTAGATAAGTTAACAAAATTAAGAGAGTTTGTGCATTCAAACAGAAACTAGATTATTTTTCTGACCACATTGGCACATCATTTTGCTTGTTTTAAGCACAAACTCACTTAATTTTGATTTATTTCCCCAGAAAACGAGACGTAAACAGTGAGTGAGAGCCGCTTCAGTGCAGCAGAGCTGGTGCTCAGGGGAACTCTGGCTGCGTTCCTGCTTCCACGTGGCATCGGCCGAACAGCGAGTCTTCAGTGTGACTCACTCAGGCTCTGCTTTCATGAGAGAACGCCAGTTTCCAGTGCAGGACCGACACAGCAGAATCTGGCCTAGTTTAGTGGTGTTTATACACGATTATAGCATTTGTTAATAATTTGAATTCGCTTTAGTTTTGTAGTTTTAGTCAGTTTTAGATTTTTAATGTTTTTAAAAGAGTCTCTTCTGCTCACAAAGGCTGCATTTATTTGATTAAAAATACACAAAAAACAGTAAAACAGTGAAATATTATTATAATGTTTTCAGCTGTTTTCTATGTGAATATACAGTAAAGTGTAATTTATTCCTGTGATCAAAGCTGTATTTTCAGCATCATTACTCCAGTCTTCAGTGTCACATGATCCTTCAGAAATCACTCTAATATGATGATCTGATGATCAAGAAACATTAATGATTATTATCAGTGTTGAAAATGTTTTTTCAAAAAAATGTAAGGATTCTTTGATGAGTAGAAAGTTAAAAAGCATTTATTTGAAATATAATCTTTAAGAAAATTCAGCTTTAATCACAGGAATGAATTACATTTTAAAATATATTAAAATAGAAAATAGTTACGGTATTTTAAATTGTTATAATATTTAACAATATTACTGTTAGTTGACTGGTAGTGTGGCTTTAAATTATTTTTAAGTTTTAAGTTTTTGTCATTTTAGTGCTTCAACTTATTCCAGTTCTATTCTAGATGGACATCATTTCAAAGAACTTAATTTAAAGAGCAAGCGTGTGTTTAGTGGTCGTGAGCGCCAGTAAATGTGGACTTGATGAAAACACACGCGTGTGAGAATGAGCTCAGATCCCATGAACACTTTCAGTTTCTTCCCAGTGCTTTTGACTGAATCACAGAGAATATAGAACAGAAACATGTCAATCAAAGAGACTTGAAGAGCCGGACTGGAAATGATCTAAATATATGCTTTATGTTTGTACGTGACACACATATCTATTCTCTGTGTATTTCAGGAGGAGAATCATTGTCATTTCATTAATTAATGGCCAAAGTGTCGTACAGTCACCATACAAACTCAAAACACAACCACACACACGCGACTGCTAACCGGTCTTCAGCGTTCAGCCGCTTGGTTTTGCACGTAACTTTGATTTATCGGCCCGTTTTTAATCGTTCTGTAGTTTTATGTGTGTTTGAGACTTCGCTCAACCTTTTGCCACATATGACTCCAAATCAAATCAACCCGAAACTTCACTTGTAGCTCAAACTACTTTTCCACAAAATTGTGGAAATTGTTTATTCTATGTTACTTTGGGAATAAAATCTCATGACTGTTCTTTAGGGGAGTCTGGAGGAGAACACCGGTGACAGAGTCCTGTGGGACGCGAGACAGAGACGAGAAGAGGAGAAACGCCTGAGAGAAATCCAGCAGGAGCTGCAGATCCTGGAGGAGAGCAGCGTGAGTTCAGACGAATCATTCGACTCATTCAGATGAATCATTCAACTCATTCAGACTGAGACGACTCCGTTCATGAGTTTATACGACTGATTCAGACTGAGCAGACCAGCGTGAGTTCAGACGAATCATTCGACTCATTCAGACTCAGATGACTCATTCAGACTCAGACGACTCATTAAGACTGAGGCGACTCTGTTCATGTGTTCAAATCAAATCAAATCAAATCAAGTATATTTGTATAGCACTTTTCACAATACAGATTGTATCAAAGCAGCTTCACAGTATTAAATTAAAATAAAATAATACAACAAAGTTTGTTTCTAGTGGAATTTATTGATTGATAGAATAAAATTAAATATCCCCAAAATATCCCCAGACGAATCATTCGACTCATTCAGACTCAGATGACTCATTCAGACTCAGACGACTCATTAAGACTGAGGCGACTCTGTTCATGAGTTCAGACGAATCATTCGACTCATTCAGACTGAGACGACTCCATTCATGAGTTTATATGACTGTTTCAGACTGAGCAGACCAGCGTGAGTTCAGACGAATCATTCGACTCATTCAGACTCAGATGACTCATTCAGACTCGGACGACTCATTAAGACTGAGGCGACTCTGTTCATCAGTTCAGACGAATCATTCGACTCATTCAGACTCAGACGACTCCATGTTCATACGACTCATTCAGATTCAGACGACTCCGTTCATGAGTTTATACGACTAATTCAGACTGAGCAGACCAGCGTGAGTTCAGTCGAATCATTCGACTCATTGACTTCATATGACTCATTCAGGCTCAGACGACTCCATTCATGAGTTCATACGATTCATTCAGACTCAGACGACTCTCTTCATGAGTTCAAACGACTCATTCAGACTCAGACAGAATGAATTGTGTGTTCACTTCAAGAAAATCTCATATTTATAGCTTTATTTTATTTTAATTTTTTCATTTTTATTCATTCTCTCTCTCTCTCTATCTCTCTATCGCTCTCTCTATCGCTCTCTCTATCTCTCTTTCTCTCTCTCTCTCTCTATCTCTCTTTCTCTCTCTCTCTCTCTCTCTCTCTCTCTCTCTCTCTCGCTCTCTCTCTCTCTCTCTCTCTCTCAGATGTTTAGTCTGAAAGACTGAGTTTTTGTCAACAGTTTGAGGAGACTCGAGACGTTAAAAGCTTTGACTGTTTGATGTGTGTGATTGATGATCAGAAGAACTGCAGTATTTCTCTGCATCTCGACTCGTCTTCATGATGAGCTTCACAGTAGCGACTGAACGAAGATCCAAAATGTGATTTAGATCATGGATGAAGTTGCACTGAAAAATGTTCTCAGTGATCACTGGTTCATCATCCATCACTCTCGTGTCCTTCAGTGACCTTCATCTATATAACCTGATCTAAACACACTATTTCACCAGTTTAATATTGTGTGTGACGATTAGAAATGATGATGAGTGAAAATGATTCTGTGTGACTCGTGAATCGCTCACTGGTGAACTATTGACTGATGAACTGAAGAAGATTCGCTTGATTCGGCTCACTGCTGTCGAGGACGCTGGAGGAGGTTTATAACGGAGTGTGTGAAGAAGATTCGCTTGATTCGGTTTATAACGGAGTGTGTGAAGAAGATTCGCTTGATTCGGTTTATAACGGAGTGTGTGAAGAAGATTCGCTTGATTCGGTTTATAAAGGAGTGTGTGAAGAAGATTCGCTTGATTCGGTTTATAGCGGAGTGTGTGAAGAAGATTCACTTGATTCGGTTTATAAAGGAGTGTGTGAAGAAGATTCACTTGATTCGGTTTATAACGGAGTGTGTGAAGAAGATTCGCTTGATTCGGTTTATAACGGAGTGTGTGAAGAAGATTCGCTTGATTCGGTTTATAACGGAGTGTGTGAAGAAGATTCGCTTGATTCGGTTTATAACGGAGTGTGTGAAGAAGATTCGCTTGATTCGGTTTATAACGGAGTGTGTGAAGAAGATTCGCGTGATTCGGTTTATAACGGAGTGTGTGAAGAAGATTCACTTGATTCGGTTTATAACGGAGTGTGTGAAGAAGATTCGCGTGATTCGGTTTATAACGGAGTGTGTGAAGAAGATTCGCTTGATTCGGTTTATAACGGAGTGTGTGAAGAAGATTCGCTTGATTCGGTTTTTAACGGAGTGTGTGAAGAAGATTCGCTTGATTCGGTTTATAACGGAGTGTGTGAAGAAGATTCGCTTGATTCGGTTTATAACGGAGTGTGTGAAGAAGATTCGCTTGATTCGGTTTTTAACGGAGTGTGTGAAGAAGATTCGCTTGATTCGGTTTATAACGGAGTGTGTGAAGAAGATTCGCTTGATTCGGTTTATAGCGGAGTGTGTGAAGGTCTTCACACTGTTCACTAGTATTTCACACGTGTCTGTGAGTGTGTTCAGCCGTCGTTCACAGGCCAGACGCTCACCGCTGTAAACACTGCTCTCGTGTTCACACACACACATCTGTGTGAGAGTGTCTGAAGGTCAAACACTGACGGGTTCATCAGCGACTGGAGATCAGGAAATGAAGCGAGTTTGAGCTGAAAACAGGAGCTGATATGTGATAGTCGGACTAACACACTTCATCTAAAGGGAAAACAAGATTATTTTTCTGACTCCATTGACGGATATTTTTTAAGCATAAGCATCAATAAAAGCACAAGTTTTCATCATAAACTCGCTTCATTTTGATCATTTCCTCTTCTTGTCATTGTTCTTCTCCAGTGAATGTGTCTCGATTTAGGAATGTTTAGATATTTGCTAGAAAACAAGACCAAGGACGAGAAGCTGCGTGTGTGTGTGTGTGTGTGTGTGTGTGTGTGTGTGTGTGTGTGTGTGTGTGTGTGTGTTAACACCTCTCGTACCATTATCCCTCTTCTCTTTGGGCGATCTCTGGATCTCTGGTGTATTTTTGTGGGAAACGTCACTGTTGTTTTAGATCTTGTCCAGTTCCTCACGCTCACGATCTCTTGTGTGTGTGTGTGTGTGTGTGTGTGTGTGTGTGTGTGTGTGTGTGTGTGTGTGTGTGTATAAGATCTCACGCTCACGATCTTCTCCACAGGCGCTGGTTCTGTCGGAGGATCAGCTGAGGGATCTCCTGCTGGAGTGTGAAGATGAACTCCTCCGATCTCCTGCTTCAGGAGCTTCTCTCGGATCGCGGATCTGACGGAGTGAGGGAACACAACAACGGGACAACACGGAGAAAAAGGCATGAAATATGACAGAGAATGTTCTTCTGTTTTATATTTTGCATAAAGCTTTTATAGTTACGCAATAATCACATGAAAGTGTGTTCGTCATTGTGTCTCTGATCTGCTTGCCAGCGTCATTATCTCAATCAGATTGAAGGACAGATGAAAAATAAAATGTTCCATTTCAAAAATCAAACCAATATGTATTTTTATTCGTGTCATGAGCTTTTGATTAAACCCCCTAAAAAATGTATGGATCAAATCCATCTGAACATCTGACCTTGTTCTGTTCTTCTTCATTAATGGGTTTGTTGAGAACCCGAGATAACTTGTGTTGTGGCTCATTAACATCACATGTGCATTCACTACTGTTCACAACACATCGTTTTAAAGAAATTATTTTTATTCAGCATTAAATTGATCAAAAATGACACGATTTCTAATTCAAATAAATGCTGCTTCAAAATTTGTTCAATTTAAAAAAATAAAATGTATGACGGTTTCCTCATTAATATGAAGCAGCACGACTGTTTTCAACATTAATAATAATTAGCATAAATGTTTCTTGTTCATCAAACCCTCATATTAGAATGTTAGTCCTGAAAACAACAGTCACACTTCTCGCTCCTCGTCAGAAATGAGCGCATTAGAAATGAATGTGAGACGAATTTCTGTTTCTGCGGCCAAACAGAATCTGACTGAAAGATGTCACGCTCAAACACGACTTGTTCAGGTTTATGGTTTTGATTTTCTAGCAGTTTTAGAGAAAAACTTGTTTTTTAAAATATGTATTTCATAAAAAAAGTTACAGAATTTTACGTTTATTATTATGAAAAATGCACAAAGATACTATTTTGAATTTTTACAATTTCACTTTTTTTTTTTTTAAAGAGCTCAAACTTCAGTCAGTCGCTCGAAAGCATTCAAGATTTACCACAGTTTAAGTTGGAAATTTATTTTCAAGTCTATGCTCAAAAAGTGAATAAATACCATATTTAGTACCATAAAATCCCCTAAAAACACAAAATATTTAATAAAAATCATTATCGAACTAAAGTATACTGCAATCATTTCATTGAAATAAAACAAAAAAATCCGACTCGCAAAGGGTTAAAAAATCATACAATGTCCAGAGATGAAATCATAAATGTAAAATCTTGTGGATTGAGTGTAACGTGAGGTTCATAGTGTCCGTGTGCGAACTGGTGTCATGTTCATATGGACGTGTTTCAGCGACTCCGACATTCCCAGCATTCCTGACCTTGAAGGTGAACCGTGTGTTTGTGGATAAATGAACCCAGGACTTCATGTGAACGATTGGGAGGAAATAAGAACACTCTTTCGACCAAAGTAGCTTTTATTGTCCCAGTAACCCATAAACCAAACCACAGCCATAGACAGTGGAATTAAAAACCACTGGATTTCTAGGTGAAGATTGAGGTTTCCAGTGTAAAATCAGGCCTCCAGACTGTATATTTAAGCTGAGCACGTCATGGAAAGATGTAATTTTAGCTGATTCTGGAGTTTAGAGGGACTCGCTAAACAGAAAAACACTTCATTGTCATTTTTACTCAAAAGTTTTTATTATGATTTTACAAAATTATTGATAAGAATTTAACAACATTATTGAATAAAACTGGTAACAATACTGACATTGAAGCATCCATAAAAAACAAAGAAAATCCTCATCAGTGTGCAAACAGTTTATACAAATTCTTCCAATGTCAGGTTACAGTTCATTATAAATTATTTAAATAGCATATATCTACACATATGACATTAAAATAGAAAAAAAAAAAAACTTTACCAATAACTTACTTTTAAAAAAAAAGACATCAATTAGGCACAAACTATTCATATTAACAACTTTCCATTCATGTTCTACTGGGGCATCTCGTCTAAAAAAAAAAAAAGTTGTATTATTTACAGAAGAAATGTTTCACTACTTACAGTCGCTCTCAGAACTGACTTATAAATGGCACTAATATCATTTGTAATTTTTGTTGAGTTCAATTATAGAACAGTGAGGTAATATTTGTATGTTTACATCATATTCCGCTCATATTAATTGACCTCCTCCAGGCCTGAAGGAAACGCTCGTTCTCTTTGTGTCAGTAATAAGTGACTCTGAGTTCTCATTCTTCCATCTCAACACAATAAATAAATCACAGAAGTGCGCCTCTCTAATATCTCCACTTCCTTTTTCATTTATGCTTGTTTAGAACCACAAAACCTCTGAAGCTCATCTGTGTATTAATCTAAGACATGAACTTCCAAGTCACAAAGATCCTTCTAGCCCTGAGAAAGACTCCACTCTATAAACAGTGAAATTAAGACTCTTTGGTTCTGATTGAAAGCAGAAGGGGGCGTTTATGGAAAAACAAGCCTGAATGATTGAGTCCTGAAGATCTGGATGTCTCAGTGACAAATGAACATGCTTTCACGAAGTCCGTCGATCCTGTGCGTCATCCCTCAACAGTTCCTCCTGTGGGATCTCAAACCCAGCAGAATCAGGATAGCATCCAGGAGAAGCTCTTACTTCAGTTCATAAGCGACTCCTTTCTGTCATGATCACAGTCCACAGCGGATCTGAGGCGACGTTACAGAAGAGCTTCCCTTTACCCACCAAATGATAAGAAACAAGAAACTGACTGAGACTCCCAATGAGATTCGAGGAGATCGATGAAATGAAAGATGAATTCTCAATCTGCTTCTGTGGTTTGCCGGTTCTTGCGCTCCGCGTTTGGTCCTTGATCCCACCACAGAAGAGAGTTATAACACACAACACATTTATACCGACAGAAAACAACAGATAGCGGGCCGTCCTTCGGGGAAACAATGATGGGGTCGTTATACATCTGCAAGAGAGTGGAAAAACACTTGTGAGCTTTGCTAGAACAACATTAAGAGCAATATTATTCTTTAAAGGTGACATATCATGCCTCTTTTCACAAGATGTAATATAAATCTACGATGTCCCCAGAATGTGTTTGTGAAATTTCAGCTCAAAATCCCCCCAGAGCATTTATTAGAGCTTGTCAAATTTGCCCCTTTTTGTGTGTGAGCAAAAACACGCTGTTTTTATGTGTGTCCCTTTAAATGCAAATGAGCTTTAGCTCCGCCTCCGTTCAAAAGAGGGCGGAGTCTTTACACAAGCTTCAGAAACTCCAGCAATAACAGAACAGGCCAATCTCACTCATCCAGAATCCCAGAATCCCCAGTAGCGAGTGCAGCCTTACGGAGAGACTCGGGAAGAGCTTCTGAATGTTAGTGGAGACATTTCTGTAGTTGTTGTGGAGTTACACTGATCATCTCATCATCATGTTTAACTTCTCCACAAGTGTCCACAGTTCCTGAGGTCTTTATAAGACAGCGGTGACATGTTCTGGTCAATAGTGTTCAGTGCTCGTCTGTGCTCAACCACAGAACAGCTTCAGGCTCTGCTGGATCTTCATCAGTGCGTTAGAACTGGTCTCTGCTGTCGCTCGCGAAAACCAAATGTCGGCTGGTGTGTGTAAACGTGCAGATTAAGGGCCGGTAATATTATAATAAGATCCTCTTCATACGTCAGAAGGAGAGCGAAATCTGATTGGCTTATTTTTAGACATGCTTGCAGAGAAAGGCTCACCAGAACACAGTTACTGGGCTTCACTTTGTACGTTTTCTCGATTGGTAGATACACCGGGGACCCGATTATAGCACTTAAACACGGAAAAAGTCAGATTTACATGATATTTCCCCTTTAAAACCATCCAAATGAGTTACCTCTGCATTCGTATTTGAGGTCTGAGAAGTAAACCATCTCTTGAGAGAAGACAAAGAGGCCAAGTCTTCCTCCAGCGTATGTCATGTCATGAACGCTTCCTGAATCAGCCATGACTTTCTTGCCCTCATACATAATAACTCTGGAAAGAAACAAAAGAAGAGGAGTGAGTAAAGCTGCTTTAGCTGTTGGTTAGTAACCAAGACCAATCTTGATCTAAGTTAATCCACACGTACCTGATGTGTCCGGTTTTGGGTCTGTGGATCAGGTGCCATCTGTAGGCAGTGTAATCCTTCCAGCCAATGTTCTTGGGGTCGTGCCAAAGGGTGCGTACCTGCAAACGGTCCGAAATAAGATGAGCGGACATTTAAAAAAAACTAAATCACTTGAACATTCAGCTTGAGAATGATACATACTTGTCCTTCGGTGTCTCCAGTGTGCCACAAAGCGTTCCTGAGATGTTCGCCCGGTCCCGTAGTGGAGTTCACTACTTTAATGGACAGTCCAGAGTAACCCTGGGCTTTGGTGGGCGTATAAGACCAGTAGGTCTGTGTGATCTGTTTCCACATCACCACATAGAAACGTGAGCTGGATTGGTAGCCAAACACAAAGCCGGCATAGTCGTCGTCACGGTCCGTGTTGATGAAGAACGTGCCGCTGAAGTCCACGGCATTGAACTCATCATAACCTGAGGAACAAGAAGAACATTAAAGGATTAGTTCACTTTATAATTAAAATCTCCTGATAATTTACTCTCCTCCTCGTCATCCAAGATGTTCATGTGTTTCTTTCTTCAGTGGAAAAGAAATGAAGGTTTTTGAGGAAAACATTCCAGGATTTTCCTCCATATAGTGACTTCAATGGGGTCCAACGGGTCGAAGGTCCAAATGTGAGTTTCAGTGCAGCTTCAAAGTCTCGACACGATCCAGCCGAGGAATAAGAGTCTTATCTAGACAAACCAGCGCTCATTGAAGAAAGAAAGACATGAACATCTTGGATGACGTGGGGGAGAGTAAATTATCAGGAAATTTTTTATTCTGAAACGAACTACTCCTTAAACACATTGATGTAGATGAACGTGTTTATCACGAGCCGGTGTCTCTCAACCACTTACCAACAGCAATGCCGGGATCACAGTTGACGGTCTGCAGAAGCTCTTTGCCCTGGTGACGGACGACCCAGTTGGGGTCGATTTGGGAAGTTCCTGTGGGATCAAGGGGAACCATCTGGAATCTGCGGAAATCTGTTTCACTAATGGCAAAGTTCTCCGGGCAAACATCATAAATATCTGGCACGTTATCTTGGTCAAAGTCGTCCTTGCAGACGTCACCTCGGCCATCACCTGGACAGGAGAAAATACGGTTATTCTTGCACGAATTTGGATTATACAGAAAATGAACTGAAATCTACGCCAGTGTGTTTGACTCACCGTCCGAATCCAGCTGATCTGGGTTGAAGGCGAGTCTGCAGTTGTCTCTGTCGTCAGGTACGCCATCATTGTCATCGTCATGATCGCAGGCGTCTCCTTTGCCGTCCTTGTCGTGGTCGGCCTGGTTGGCGTTGGGGATGTAGGGGCAGTTGTCAAGGTTGTTCTGATGTCCATCCTCATCGATGTCTTGGTTGCTGTCACACTTGTCTCCAATGTTGTCAGAGTCTGAGTCAATCTGTGACATGACATCGATTAATGTCAAGTCAAGTCAGCTTTATTTATACAGCGCTTTTTACAACACAGACTGTTTCAAAGCAGCTTTACAGAGATAACAGGAAAATAATGCAACAAAGTTTGTTTCCAGAAGAAAATAGCGTCACAGTCCAGCTTAAGTAAGTTCAGTGATGGTTAATTTTTGTTGTAAAAAAGTTATTAATTTAGTTAATTTACATAAATAGCCGCTCTGGAGAAAAACGTAATGTCATCGTCCAGCTCAGCTCAGTTCTCATATAATGGTGTCAATGCAGGAGATCAATAATATTGTTGAATATTAAATTAAATGTCCCCAATTAAGCAAGCCAAAAGCCAATGGCAACAAAGGTGAAAATGCAAAGCCTTCATCATCTGTTCATGGTTGCACACTCGAGTCTTAAAAAGCATGTTGAAGCATCTCACCTGGTCAGGGTTGTGCTCCAGCGGGCAGTTGTCACAGTGGTCTCCAACTCCATCCCGGTCGGTGTCTCTCTGGTCAACGTTGTACACGTATGGACAGTTGTCCTTCTGATTCAGAATGCCTGGAGAAATCAATTCCAGTGTCACACCAATGATTCCTTACAATGGTTTCTATGTCCTTCCTGAGTCCCAGGTTATGAAAGATTCATGACGTGTGACTCACCATCTCCGTCGATGTCTATGGCACAAGCATCACCCTCGCCATTGTTGTCGGTGTCGGTCTGTTCTGGATTACTGTCATACGGGCAGTTATCGCATAGGTCACCAACTTGATCGCGGTCCTGGTCGTACTGTCTTGGGTTGAAGACGAATGGGCAATTGTCCTGGTTCAAAACAATAAGATCCAAACAAGTCAGAGATGAAAAAGGGGAAGGTAGAAAAACATCTGGATCTGTTCTCTACCTCCCCGGCAATTTTATAAATACATCCGCAAAGCACTAAACAAGATGAATGTCTTAAGCGATATGCCATGGATGTGATGGTTTGGGACACAGCTGTGCAGGAATCCAGCGTTTGGCTGCAAGACGCTGACTGTTTGTTTGCCCTGTCAAATTGTTTGGCTGAATTATGGATGTTAAATCAAGGGATCCAGCAAGTCTGGACGGAAGCCACCACAAAACGCTTTATGTATATGCTACTGGCAATGTTTCTTTCTTCTCTTTGTTCACTCTGTTCTTTCTTTTCTAGTCAGTAACATGCTATCTCTAAATGCTTTTGCAGAAGAAGAATGTGTTTACGACTTACCCCGTCATCAGGGATCCCATCATTGTCATCATCACTGTCACAAGCATCTCCAGTTCCATCTTTGTCATAGTCTTCTTGCCCAGAGTTGGGAAGGTCTGGACAGTTGTCCTAAAATACGGGATGTTTTGATGAAGACTTTATAACCTTGTTGTATATGGGGATATGGTAAGGAAATGGTTGCATACCTTCTTGCAGTGGTAGGTGGCATTTTCCACACAGAGGAGGTCCTTGTTTGGCCAGCCGTCCAGGTCTGGGTCTTCTCCGCAGATGTAACCGTTCCCAGCATAGCCTGGTTTACATTCGCAGCGGTACATGATGTCGGAGAAGACTCCCAGGTAGATGCAGTTGGCATTCTTATTACAGTCATGGGTGTTGTCCTCACATGGGTTTCTAGGCGTGCAGACCTATAAGAAAGTCGAGTTTATGGAGGTTAGCACTTCATGAAACAAGAAAGAACTGTCCCTTCCCATTGTTGACATTGTTCTAGACTGCTCTAACCTGTTTATTGGCAATGGCTTGCTCTGTTCCCTGGCCGAAGGGCTGTTGTCCGGAGTAGCGCGGTGGGCAGGGCAGGCAGTTGTAGCCCGGTTCTGTGTTCTCACACTGATGGACTCCATTGAGCACAAAACAGGCATCGGGAACTTCTTTGCACTGCAGATACCAAAGAATATTTAGAAACACCAGTATCTCCATTTAGAAGTCTCCATCTCATTAGCATGACAGTCTCACCTCATCAATGTCCTGACAGTGGACTCCATCCCCGGTGTATCCAACCGGACACTCGCCGCACATCCAGGAGCCGTCGGGGAAGCTAGTGCATTTGGTGCTGGCGAAGCACGGGTTGGAGAGACATCCATCTGTTCATGATAGTGTGGAAGTCTGTTATTTTTGTGCTACAAGAATCTTTAGCTTGATCCTTAAAGGTGACATATTATGCCCCTTTTCACAAGATGTGACACGAGCTTCAGATACTCTGGCAATAACAAAACAGGCTTACTAAAATAAAGTTACTTGGTGTCACTTTTCACGTTTTCTGGGTTGGTAGATGCACAGAGGACCCAATTATAGCACTTAAACACGGAAAATGTCTGATTTTTATGATATGTCCCCTTTAACAATGAAGCATGTCTCACCAACGGGACACGACTGGGCGTTGCACAACCGGCTTCCTTTGGAGTCACCCAGGCATTCTTTTCCACCGTGTTTGGGAGTGGGGCTGTTGCACAAACGGTGTCTGCGCTGAAGTCCTCCACCACACGTGACGGAGCAAGAGTCCCATGGTGACCAGGGTCCCCAACCTCCATTCACTGAGACACAGAGAAATGCATTGCAGTGTCAACTGGGATTTCAGGTTAAATGCTGCAAATACCCCAGCAGTCTTAAGGCAGACACTCACCTGGGCACAACGGCTTCTGGCATGGTTCGGTCTGGCGACCATCTCCCTCGCAGTCTTGGCCACCCATCTGAGGCGTTGGGGAGTTGCACAGCCTGATGCGAGTGATGACGCCCTCGCCACACGTCACTGAGCAAGAAGACCAGGGAGACCAGTGGCTCCAGCCCCCATTCTGCATGACTGCATGAAAACAGGAATAAGTGTTAAACATATGCATGTAACCGGTCCTAACTGACCCAGACCCAGGGTTCCCAGACAGCAACATAGTGTCTGCCCAGATCCAGTATGTGTGGATTCCACGTGTACCAGATGTGGGCCGAATCTGGGCCGACACAATGTTGCTGTCTGGGATTCGAACCGGAGACACTGGCATGGGAGGCAGGCGCACTAACAAGGATGCAAGACCGCAGTGGATTTTTTAAATTAATCATAACTAACATTTATTTTTCTTGCAGGATTAACAATTATATGCTTTTGAAACCTGAAATGTCCCCAAACACTCAGTGTGTCTGAATCATGTCCGAATATAATAAAAGGTGAAATGAAACTAGACAGATATCTAAATTTATAAACTCAAGAAATTTCTTCTACCTAGTAACAGAAGGGTTTGCTGGATTATACATATGAAGAACCAATCATATTGTAGAAAAATGATGTAATGTATCATGTCACCTTTGCCATGCTCCTATTCTATAAAACCTGTTGTATTCTTTTTGCTGGTGGGATTCTCTCTGAAACTGGTAAACTCAAGTCAGGTGCGTAGGGGAAAAATCTACCACAACGCACAGGTCTTACTGGCTTACGTTACATGCATGATGGTCTGAATATGACCAGTGACGGATGCCAGGTCAGCGTATTGTTCAACTCACATCGTTTGTCGCATTCTTGGGTGTAACAGTCTCTCGTCTGGACGGACGTGCCATCACAGTTGCTGTTGATTCGGTCACAAGAGCGTCCACGCTGCTGAATGCCTCTTCCACAGGTCACCGAACAATGAGTCCATTCGGACCAGGGCGACCAGCCATCTTCTGCACTCCCATCACTCGCTAGAGGAAGAGAATCAGAGAACAGCGACACCAAATGAGTTCAACGAGCCACCAAACACTGTTGTCGTGCAAATGAACGGCCAGAACACATTAAAAGTTTCTGTTTTCTGTGAGAGCGGTGTGTGTTAGCGGCCCCTAAGTTAATCACTAATGATCTTTGCAACGGAAGTGAATCAATCAAAACTAACTTTATCTGGACAATAACTTTATTCTAGAGCTGCTGTAAAGCCTGAACAATCTATGTTACTGTAATTTCCTATTATCACTGTAAAGCTGCTTTGAAACAATCTATATTGTTAAAGCGCTGTATAAATCAAGGAGACTTGACTTGAAAGATCAGACGAACATAATGAATAATGAATGTTGAGATTTAACAGCTGGACTCACGTGTTCCACAGCGCGGGCAACATTCGCCATCCGGGACAGTGGCGTTGGCGCAGGGCATGAGCGGGCAGGAGATTTCACGACACACAGTGGCCGAGTTCTGTGAAATATTTGAAGCAAGTTTAATGGGACGATCCCAACAGCTGCACATAATGGATGAGAAATAAACGTCTCTCTGCTGGCTTTCGGTTTGCCAATAAAGAGTGACCCCTGGAAAATCTTGTGGTGATATAAACTATAAACACATCTGACCGGACTAACAAAGTGTTTTTATGTGGCCAACATGAGGGTGGAGAATACAGACTGAGTCAGCAGCCACAACCACACACACACTAACACACACACACACACACAATGGTCTCACCGGAAACCAGAGTCAGCGGGTATCACTCACCAATTAAAACATTCCTGAATCTCGGCCATTTAGATGCATGTGAAACACAGAACAGACTGAGAGAGTAAGACCTTCAGCACCTGTTTCCGTCCTCCCAACACTGTCCACCAGGGCTTTTGACTAAGTTACCCATCCTTGGTCAAATCTGGTCTGCCCACATAAAGGAGTAGTTCACTTTAAAATGAAAATTAGCCCATGATTTACTCACCCTCAAGCCATCCTAGGTGTATATGACTTTCTTCTTTCAGACGAATACAATCTGAGTTATATTAAAAAATATCCTGGCTCTTCCAAGCTTATAATGGCAGTGAATTGCTGTTTCTGTTTTTAAGTCCATAAAAGTGCATCTATCCATGATAAAAGTGCATCTATCCATCTATCCATGATAAAAGTGCATCTATCCATGATAAAAGTGCATCTATCCATGATAAAAGTGCATCTATCCATCATAAAAGTTCATCTGTCCATCATTGAAGTACATCTGTCCATCATAAAAGTGCATCTATCCATCATAAAAGTGCATCTATCCATGATAAAAGTGCATCTATCCATGATAAAAGTGCATCTGTCCATCATAAAAGTGCATCTATCCATCATAAAAGTGCATCTATCCATGACAAAAGTGCATCTATCCATGATAAAAGTGCATCTATCCATGATAAAAGTGCATCTATTCATCATAAAAATGCATCTATCCAAAATTAGCCTGCGAGTAAATCATGGGCTAATTTTCATTTTTGGGTGAAGTATCCCTTTAATCGTCCTTGGTCAAATCTGTTCTGCCCACTAAACCAGTGCTAACCAGTATAAAGTAAGTGAAAAGCGCAGTTGAAGAGTGAGAAGAGCTGTACCTGACATGTGCAGTGTGTGCAGCTGTCCACCGTCCACTCGCTTTTGTCTTGGTAAACAATTCCGTTGTGCAGACAAACGCCTTTGTGGACTTGAATGCGGTTCATTATTAAGCTGTTGTCTGCTTTCTGAATGGCAGGAAAGAGCACAGAGAAACTGTCATTAGAAAGGACTTTAATTTCAAAGTGACTTGAGGAAGAAATATCTGGCATTACAAGAGCAACAGGGTGGAGAGACGCATGCAGAAAAGTCGACAGCTGGATTTGATCCTCACCACTTCGCGGAGCTCGTTCGACAACTGCTTCACCACCACACCGAGGCCCTTGAGCTCCGTGAACATGCTGGTCAGATCGTCGCAGGAGAACCCACAGATGTCCTGCAGATCTGAGGGGAAAAGCATTCTGACGTTAAAGCCATGAGTCCACGCCGAAACATCACATCACAAACGCATGAGGATCACCTGACCTTTAGACTTGTGTCCGGTGTAGTCGGTGCGGATGGCCGGACTCGACCCATTCACAGAGTTCTCAAAGCTCATGATATCTGTGATGAAGGCAGCTGTCAAAATATGAATTGAGTGGTTAAGCTTTAATACAATATTCATATTTTCATTTTAGTGCTGGGCATCCAAAATAAAAGCTTGTGTTTACATAATATATGTGTGTGCACTGTGTATAATTATTTTGTATTTATAAATACACACATGCATGTATATAATTAAGAAAAAAATTATTATTATATATATTTATATATAGCCTAATATGAATTATGTATAAATATATATACAGTATATACATGCAAGTATTTCTTAATGCATAAGTGTGTATTTATGTATACTATACAATTATACACAGTACACACACATATATTATGTAAACACAAACTTTTATTTTGGATGCGATTAATCATTGCCCAGCACCACTTTATTTTTATTCATTTAAATTTAGCCATTTATTACATTTTATAATCTCTTGCTTTCCCTGGGAATCGAACCCATGACCTACTCTCGCCATGCTCTACTTAAACTACAGGCAAGTCAGATTTGACATTTTCCCAATATTTAATCAAATAAACAGTGTGTTTTTATAGCATTTATCAATCAAATTTTATATAATTCACAAAGTTGAGCCAAAGTAAAGACTTACAGCTCTCGCATCCTCTATTGCGTAAAATCGCGTCCAGCGTCGTTCCAAACACAAACCGCACATTCTGGAGAACTCCCTGGAAGAAATGGGAAAAAGGTAAAAAACCGAGACTGACAAGAAAAAAAAGGTAACACTTTATTTCGATGGTCCACTTTAGACATTCTACTAACTGTCTATAAATAACTTTGCATTAGTAGTCTGTCTGCTTAATATCTACTAGTTTATTTTGATGGTCCCCAAAAGACTTTAAGTAGCTTGGCAACTACAAGTCAACTTATTCTACTAACCCGAACCCAAACACCTAACAGTCTACCAACAGTCTAGCCTTCTACTACTACTACTAATAATAATACATTTGATTTGTAATGCGCCTTTCTCAAACTCAAAGCGCTAAAGCATGTACAGAACAAAATACTCTATATGAGAGTATTACTCTATAAATACTAATACTCTAATGAGAGTTAGTTGACACATAGTTAGTAGAATGTCTAAAGTGGACTATCGAAATAAAGTGGAACCGAAAAAAAAAAACCTCGACAGTTATAACACGAAACATTCAGAAAGAGACTGTAAAATGTCGCGCGTCTTTACGCGTTTCCAAACTCCTCATTAGAGGAAGAAAACACGCATTAGATGGAAATAGACTAACTTCACAATGACCATGCAGCTGTGATCGATCAAAGCAAGCTCTTCTCACCAGGAAGCGGTCTGATTTGGCGGCTCCTTTAGCGACCCTCAGGCTGGCGATGTCCGCGCTCTCCTGACTCAGAATCTGCTGGATCGGAACATCGAGTTCTTGCGTGTTGATTTCCTCGCATCCCACATAAACCTGAGCCCGATCCTCCTGCACGAACACCGTGATGTTCCTCCAGTGCCCGTTCGCAACATTCACATCATCGATGGAAACCACATGCTGCCCGCGCGCGGTCCGGTACACCAGATCCACCGTGTTGGCTTTCCCGTTGGATATGATCTCAAACACGGACCCGGTCCCGTCGGTCCTCTCCACGGAGATCAGGCTTCCCCGAGAGCGCTTGGCTTGCTTGAGGCTCGCGGTGAAGATGAAGCCTCTCTCGCTCTGGATGGAGTAGATGAGGTCCCTGAAGGAGAGCTCGGGCACGGAGGGGATCAGGTTCGGGTTCAGGATCTTGTACGCGGGACTGTTTGGATCGGGTCCCTTCACTAAACTCACCCCGTGATGCTTCTTATGCAGATTGGAGAGCTCGAACAGGTCGAACACGGAATCATCGTCCAGCATTTCTGTGGATTCGGAGACACGTGAGCGCGCACGAATATAAAACAAGTCAAGTCAGCTTCATTTATAAAGCGCTTACAAGTGTTTCAGAGCATCTTTACAGAGATAACAGGAAAATAATGCAACAAAGTTTGTTTCTAGAAGAAAATAGCGTCTCAGTCCAGATTAAGTTCAGTGATGGTTCATTCTTGTTGTAAAAAAGTTACTAATATAGTTAATTTATATATATAGCCGTAATGTCATCGTCCAGCTCAGCTCAGTTCTCATATAATGGAGTCAATGCAGGAGATCAATAATATTGTTGAATATTAAATATTGGTGTATATGACACACCATGGTCATAAGACACACCACAGAAGCGAATAAAAGAGTGTGTTCTCACCTGCATGTCTGCTGCCCTCGGAACTCCACAATAAGAGA
>CM040836.1:35226206-35228706 GCA_022828995.1 Vimba vimba | reverse complement strand
ATTTTGCAGTTTCAGAAAACAATTCCTCCACAGACCAGGAGAAACCTCGTCTAAAGTCAGTGTGTTATTCAGATGCTATTTTAAGGGCGCATGCTTGGCCATAATGTAGCGTGAGCACAACACACACACACACTTTGCTTCTCTCATCTACACAGAAGCAGCAGTTTTCATTTTTGAAAATCATACATTATTACAAGGAAAAATATTCCACACGAGGGAAATCATTGTTGTGTCCATGAAGATGTGAATAATAGGCATAAATCTAGCTTACACATTTACCCAGATTATCATACGCCTGTTTAACTGAAGCTGATCTGGGTGTGTTTCTCCATCCCCAATGTCACTCTCTGTGTTTTACGGCCCTGACGAGAACGTCGGTCTCCTCGGCTGTGAACCGCTCCTGGCAAATCCGCCGTTATAATAGCAATCCGCCATGGAACAGGTGATGTCGTTCTTCACTGTGGTTGAAAATTACTTATATGGTGATAAAGATTTTAGTAGAAAATTATACAATGGTAAAGATTTTCATAGAACATTTCTTACAGTTGTAATCAAAATTATTCAACCCCTGTTGCAAATCAGGTTAATTGGTAAAATGTACAGACTTTCAGCTGTTTGCAATGAATGAATCAAACAAAAGTCATTGAAATAGCTCAACACAACAAATATTTCAAGTGGTTTCCCCAAATACACCACTGCTGACCCAAACTCCAGGACTGCACCACTGCTGACCCAAACTCCAGGACTGCACCACCGCTGACCCAAACTCCAGGACTGCACCACTGCTGACCCAAACTCCAGGACTACACCACTGCTGACCCAAACTCCAGGACTGCACCACTGCTGACCCAAACTCCAGGACTGCTGACCCAAACTCCAGGACTACACCACTGCTGACCCAAACTCCAGGACTGCACCACCGCTGACCCAAACTCCAGGACTGCACCACTGCTGACCCAAACTCCAGGACTGCACCACTGCTGACCCAAACTCCAGGACTACACCACTGCTGACCCAAACTCCAGGACTGCACCACCGCTGACCCAAACTCCAGGACTGCACCACCGCTGACCCAAACTCCAGGACTGCACCACTGCTGACCCAAACTCCAGGACCACACCACTGCTGACCCAAACTCCAGGACTGCTGACCCAAACTCCAGGACTGCACCACTGCTGACCCAAACTCCAGGACTGCACCACTGCTGACCCAAACTCCAGGACTACACCACCGCTGACCCAAACTCCAGGACTGCACCACCGCTGACCCAAACTCCAGGACTGCACCACCGCTGACCCAAACTCCAGGACTGCACCACTGCTGACCCAAACTCCAGGACTACACCACTGCTGACCCAAACTCCAGGACTGCACCACCGCTGACCCAAACTCCAGGACTGCACCACCGCTGACCCAAACTCCAGGACTGCACCACTGCTGACCCAAACTCCAGGACCACACCACTGCTGACCCAAACTCCAGGACTGCTGACCCAAACTCCAGGACTGCACCACTGCTGACCCAAACTCCAGGACTGCACCACTGCTGACCCAAACTCCAGGACTACACCACCGCTGACCCAAACTCCAGGACTGCACCACCGCTGACCCAAACTCCAGGACTGCACCACCGCTGACCCAAACTCCAGGACTGCACCACCGCTGACCCAAACTCCAGGACCGCACCACCGCTGACCCAAACTCCAGGACCGCACCACTGCTGACCCAAACTCCAGGAATACACCACTGCTGACCCAAACTCCAGGACTGCACCACTGCTGACCCAAACTCCAGGACTACACCACTGCTGACCCAAACTCCAGGACTGCTGACCCAAACTCCAGGACCGCACCACTGCTGACCCAAACTCCAGGAATACACCACTGCTGACCCAAACTCCAGGACTGCACCACTGCTGACCCAAACTCCAGGACTGCACCACCGCTGACCCAAACTCCAGGACCGCACCACCGCTGACCCAAACTCCAGGACCGCACCACTGCTGACCCAAACTCCAGGAATACACCACTGCTGACCCAAACTCCAGGACTGCACCACTGCTGACCCAAACTCCAGGACTACACCACTGCTGACCCAAACTCCAGGACTGCTGACCCAAACTCCAGGACTGCACCACTGCTGACCCAAACTCCAGGACTGCACCACTGCTGACCCAAACTCCAGGACTGCACCACTGCTGACCCAAACTCCAGGACTGCACCACTGCTGACCCAAACTCCAGGACTGCACCACTGCTGACCCAAACTCTAGGACTGCACCACCGCTGACCCAAACTCCAGGACTGCTGACCCAAACTCCAGGACTGCACCACTGCTGACCCAAACTCCAGGACTGCACCACTGCTGACCCAAACTCCAGGACTGCACCACCGCTGACCCAAACTCCAGGACTGCACCACCGCTGACCCAAACTCCAGGACTGCACCACCGCTGACCCAAACTCCAGGACTACACCACTGCTGACCCAAACTCCAGGACTGCT
>CM040836.1:35211206-35213706 GCA_022828995.1 Vimba vimba | reverse complement strand
TGAAATTAACATGAACTCAGATTAATAAATGCTGAAGAAGTATTGTTCATTATTAGTTCACATTAACTACTGAACGTTCTAGTAAAGTGTTCGTGGAAAAGCTAGTCTGTGTGTGTGTGTGTGTGTGTGTGTGTGTGTGTGTGTGTGTGTGTGTGTGTGTGAGGAAGCCTGCGCTGTGGAGATGGACTGACCTTTATACTGGATTCATGGAAAACTCGGGATCTCCCGGGAAGCTTCTGGAGGGAATGTGCGATGGAGGAATGCAGAGAACTGGGAATATATAAATCAGAGTGAGATATTACTCTGAACCACAAACATGATGTTTCGCTGGAGGTGAACGAGGTCAGCGGAGGTCAACAGAGGTCAGCGGAGGTCAACAGAGGTCAGCGGAGGTCAACGATCCTGATGATGTCACGACTCTCTTCATCATCACATCATTACTCACAGATCCACGAGAATAAAGAGTGACTGAGTTTCTACATCAAACGGGATGAACGACAGCCCAGAATGCATCAGATCCACAGAAAACACTCGCTGTCCATTTCCCTCCCAGATTATGTCACTTCCTGGTGGATGATGTCATTAAGGAATGTTTAATCTGACCAATTGAAGAAAGCATCATGAAGCTTAATATATTTGTACAAGTTATATTATATTATTTTATGTTTTAGTTTTCTTTTAGAACTATAACATTTATAATTGATTATAATTTTATAATATATAAACACACACACATATATTTATATATATTATTTTAGCATTATATCATATTTATAATTTGTAGTTGATTGTATTTTATAATAATTTTATTTATATTACATATAAAATGTATATATAATATAAATTATAATATAAAATTATTATAAAGTAATTCAAATAATTATAAATTAATTTATAAATATATATACAGTATATATACACATTTACACACACACTCACTCTCTTTCTCTCTCTCACACACACACACACACACTCACTCTCTCACACACACACATTTCTCTAACTAAAATGACTTAATTTGAATGAAATAAATAAAAGTGTAAAAACTTTATTCATTTAAATTTGTTTTTGAGAGTATGTTTAAACTTGCATATATATACAGTGAGGAAAATAAGTATTTGAACACCCTGCTATTTTGCAAGTTCTCCCACTTAGAAATCATGGAGGGGTCTGAAATTGTCATCGTAGGTGCATGTCCACTGTGAGAGACATAATCTAAAAAAAAAAATCCAGAAATCACAATGTATGATTTTTTAACTATTTATTTGTATGATACAGCTGCAAATAAGTATTTGAACACCTGAGAAAATCAATGTTAATATTTGGTACAGTAGCCTTTGTTTGCAATTACAGAGGTCAAACGTTTCCTGTAGTTTTTCACCAGGTTTGCACACACTGCAGGAGGGATTTTGGCCCACTCCTCCACACAGATCTTCTCTAGATCAGTCAGGTTTCTGGGCTGTCGCTGAGAAACACAGAGTTTGAGCTCCCTCCAAAGGTTCTCTATTGGGTTTAGGTCTGGAGACTGGCTAGGCCACGCCAGAACATTGATATGCTTCTTACAGAGCCACTCCTTGGTTATCCTGGCTGTGTGCTTCGGGTCATTGTCATGTTGGAAGACCCAGCCTCGACCCATCTTCAATGCTCTAACTGAGGGAAGGAGGTTGTTCCCCAAAATCTTGCAATACATGGCCCCGGTCATCCTCTCCTTAATACAGTGCAGTCGCCCTGTCCCATGTGCAGAAAAACACCCCCAAAGCATGATGCTACCACCCCCATGCTTCACAGTAGGGATGGTGTTCTTGGGATGGTACTCATCATTCTTCTTCCTCCAAACACGTTTAGTGGAATTATGACCAAAAAGTTCTATTTTGGTCTCATCTGACCACATGACTTTCTCCCATGACTCCTCTGGATCATCCAAATGGTCATTGGCAAACTTAAGACGGGCCTTGACATGTGCTGGTTTAAGCAGGGGAACCTTCCGTGCCATGCATGATTTCAAACCATGACGTCTTAGTGTATTACCAACAGTAACCTTGGAAACGGTGGTCCCAGCTCTTTTCAGGTCATTGACCAGCTCCTCCCGTGTAGTTCTGGGCTGATTTCTCACCTTTCTTAGGATCATTGAGACCCCACGAGGTGAGATCTTGCATGGAGCCCCAGTCCGAGGGAGATTGACAGTCATGTTTAGCTTCTTCCATTTTCTAATGATTGCTCCAGCAGTGGACCTTTTTTCACCAAGCTGCTTGGCAATTTCCCCGTAGCCGTTTCCAGCCTTGTGGAGGTGTACAATTTTGTCTCTAGTGTCTTTGGACAGCTCTTTGTTAGTAGTTGGATTCTTACTGATTGTATGGGGTGGACAGGTGTCTTTATGCAGCTAACGACCTCAAACAGGTACGTCTAATTTAGGATAATAAATGGAGTGGAGGTGGACATTTTAAAGGCAGACTAACAGGCAGACTTTGAGGGTCAGAATTCTAGCTGATAGACAGGTGTT
>CM040836.1:35186206-35206206 GCA_022828995.1 Vimba vimba | reverse complement strand
CCAGTGATTGTGAAACACTCTTCAGTCTCGGCTCTTTTACACACACATCTAAAAAAAAGAACTTGTTTCTTATTAAATATAAAATAAACTAAACTTATTTTCTTTATCTAATTTGCCAAGTTTGTTTAAGTTTAACCTAATAATAAGTAAATAAGTAAAACTAAAAAGTGTTCAAATATAGACACAATTTTAAAAATGTCAAAAACACAAAACTAAATTACTAAAACATGACCTGAAATCAAAATAACAGAAAATGTTTTTTTTTTAAAAAGCAATTCAAAATATGAACTATAATAGTATGTCAAATAACCGTGAGCGTCTGAAGCTGCAGAATCAAGAACACGTGCTTCACATTTACATAACGCTGCATCATTACAAGGGGCAGAATTAAATACGTTAATGTTTTACTGCATTTTTTATAGAATTAATTGTAATGATTACTTTAAATTGAAAGTCATTATATATATATATAAACACTGGAAAGTCTCAGTGTTTCCAAACATGTGGTTCATTATTTATCAATGAGTTTCTGAGCTCAGCATCATTTCTGCAACAATTCAACATTATAGAACATAAATTATAATATATACACACACACATTCTCTCTCTCTCTCTGCTCGCTCACTCACACACTCACTCACTCACACACACACACACAAACACAAACTAACACTCACACACACAGAAACAAACACACACACATATTCTCTCTCTCTCTCTCTCTCACACACACACACACACACAAACAAACAAACAAACACAAACTAACACTCTCACACACACAAACACAAACTAACACTCACACACACAATAATGCTTTTACTGGATTTATATTGCACAGGATCGTCTTTATATTCCAGATCTGTTTCTGATATTTTCCACTCAACGCTACTGGGGGAAACTAGTCTAGAAGTGTCTACTAATAAATCAATTACATAATCATGATATTGATGTCATGTCTGCATAATTATCTGCATGTGTGTGTTTTTTTTCACAGCTAATTAAAGCCATGTATTATTTGGGTAATGTCTTGCTGTGCGATCATCATATTCATCTTCATCTTCATCATCATAAGCGGTTAGTAGGCCTATAGACTCAGCCAACACAAATATGTTCTCAGGCCGTTCCATCATGGGGGATTGCGGGACAAACCTCAGCCTGATCCGGGAACAGCGAACAGGATTCTTGTCATTCCGAGTTGGTGAGACTCCAACAAGTTCAGAGTTGAGATTTCCCATGTGATCGATCGCTCTTGATTGTGTTGATTCTCTTCCATCACTGAGTCAGGAGGCCGGAAGTGTGTGTATAACCATATAAGGAAACTTCCGGAAACTTCCGAGTCCACAATCCTGTGATTCACTTCATGCACTGCAATTTACGAGACGAAATCAACTGTGATCAGCTCAGAGGCTTCAGACATAAGAGAAGCCTTTATAGAGACACAGTAAACATTTGTAAAATTATTATTAGTTAATTTTTTTTATGAGACAAAATTAAACAAACTACCTTGTAACCAATCAGATCAACTGGATCTCTGAGCTGAGTGAGTGAGTGGAGGCGGGGCTCATTTGCATATTCATAGAACCGTGCATACTAAATAAGGGAAGGGTGTCGAGTTACATTCAAGATATTTTAAGACACAAAGACATTTTTTCAAGGAAAAAACGTTTAAATATATAATTTTGGTGATTAAAGATGAGTTTTAAATGATAAAATTAATGACTACAGGCAGACTTTAATACATTATTTTTCTTTTATGCCAGTCTATGAAATGAATTAATAGCCTTAATAGAGACACTGTAAACATTTGTTTAAATTCTCTTTTGTTAATATTACTATGAAACTAAATTAATTTTAGTGCATGAGTCACACTGGAGAAGTAAACACTGCTCGCATCCACTTCCCCCTGAGGTCATGATATTGAGGAAAGGCCACATAAAACATGCATGAACACATCTGGAGGAGCGTTCGATAAGCAAACGCTTGTGCAACAGCACATCTGTCACCATGGAAACCGCACAACAACACATCTGTCACCATGGAAACCGCACAACATCAGCACAACAAGCGCTCGTCTCCTCAGATCTGATCGTTTCATGTGTTTTCTATCTTTATTTGAGCGACAGTGGCTGTTGCGCTGCTTTCCTTAGTATTTTAGTCTTACTCCAAATATCTAAAAACTCTTAAATCAAGATGCATTTACTAGATGAGTAAAATGCCATAGAATATTATGTCCTGTTTTATGGGAATATAAATCAAATGTGTTTTTGCTTAAAACAAGCAAAATGATCTGCCAAAGGGGTCAGAAAAATAATGTTGTTTCTGTTTGAATTAAGATCATTTAGCTTAAGTAAGATACTAAGTACGAACAGCAGTTTTGCAGTGTGTGTGGCAGGTTCACTGATCCAGAGACAGAAACACTGGGAGTGAATCATGTGACTCACGACATCATCAGCAGCTGCTTCTTCTCAATCTCCCAGAATTCCTGCATTCTGACGCCACAGTTTCCGACTCTTCCTTTATTGGGCTCGACAGCGAGCGGAAGAGCTTTGAGTGCTTTATCATCAGTCGCTCGAACACAATGCAGTGCATTATTCACACAGCGCTGAGAGTTACCATGTTTTCTACACACACATGCATCCAATCACACACAAACACTTGAAATCTGCCGCTCAGGTCATTTGTTCAAGCTCACGCACAAATACATTTTTGTCCCCTGTGGAGAAAGTCCAGCTTTTAATGTTGTTTATGTGTCTATGTGGTGATTTTAATCCGCTTTAAGACGAAGCATGTGTAAATTCATAAGTCGACAGCATTGCTGAGTATTTCCTCCATAAAACTGAACCAAAGACAGTCTCAAAAACACGCTTTGAAATCGCTGGTGTTTCTGACGTCACAAACTACCTTGTAACCAATCAGATCAACATGTGATCGTCAACCAGTGGATCTCTGAGCTGAGTGAGTGAGTGGAGGCGGGGCTCATTTGCATATTCATAGAACCACGCATACTAAATGAGGCAAGGGTGTCGAGTTACATTCAAGATATTTTAAGGCATGAAGAATTTTTTTTTCAAGGAAAAAACGTTTAAATATGTCATTTTGGTGATCAAAGAGTTTTAAGAGATATAGTTATTGACTACAGGGAGACTTTAAGACATTATTTTTCTTTTATGCCAGTCTATGGCATGAATGAATTCAACTGTTCAAAAAAATAAAAAAATCTTTCTACTATTCAATTATTCATATACATACACACATACAGTATATATATATTTACACATAATATACACATCAATTAAATTTGGACTAGTTGTTAATCATAACTTTTAATATAGTAATGTAGCGACTGACGGTGTTCCCTGAGACATTTTTTCCTTGAGAAACACTGATCTGTGTCCAAATGAAGAACCTGAGACAGAAGATGAAGATGAGGAGGAGTGTGTGTGTGTTGAACAGAGCCGGATCTGACCGGTGTTCGGCTCTGATGTCTCTCGGCCTCAGAGGAAGTGCTTTATCTCAGAACGGTGTTGTTTCTGTGTGGAGAACATCAGATGTTCTGGAGAGAGTTCGTTTCATCCCAATCTGTGTGTGACTCACAGGAACCCAGCTGATAAACGGCAGACGAACCTCTGCACACTCTCAGACACATCAGCTGGAACTGACAGCTTTTATTACTTTATATAAAATAAACTTGTTTCATTTCAGTATTTCTTATTTTTGTTTAGTTTAACTCGAAGTATTAAAAAGCTGTAACAGTATATCAAAGAAAATATGTAAAAACATTTAAAAATAATAATAAAACCAGAGAGAGAGAGTGAGAGAGAGTGTGTGAGAGAGAGAGAGAGAGAGTGTGAGAGAGAGAGAGAGAGAGAGAGAGAGAGTGAGTGAGAGAGAGAGAGAGATAGAGAGTGAGTGAGAGAGAGAGAGAGAGAGTGAGGGAGAGAGAGAGAGAGAGAGAGAGAGAGAGAGAGAGAGAGAGAGAGTGAGGGAGAGAGAGAGAGAGAGAGAGAGTGAGCGAGAGAGAGAGAGAGAGAGAGAGAGTGAGCGAGAGAGAGAGAGAGAGAGAGTGAGTGAGAGAGAGAGAGGGAGAGAGAGTGAGAGAGAGTGAGCGAGAGACACAGGGCACACACGCATTTCCCACAACAAATGATTGTTTCCTTTGTTTCTGTCTCGTTTTCCAGCACAAATATCTAAACATTCTTAAATCAAAGTCTTAAGTCTTGCTATATGAAAAAAATATCAAAATGAAATGAGTTTTTGCTTAGAACAAGAACAAATATCTGCCAATGGAGTCATTGAGATTATTGAGTTGAACTTCCCCATTGGAAGTTATTTATACTTGGTTTAAGCACAAACTCACTTCATTTTAATATTTTTTTCATTAATATCTTCAGTCATTTTGCTCCTCCAGTAAATGTATCGTGATTTAAGAATATTTAGATATTAGTGCTGGAAAACGAGACAGAAACACTGAGGAGGAACATCATTTGTTGCAGTGAATATCACCAATAATGGCACAAAATGAATGAAATTAATATTCCACACACATTTCCATGCAGTGAAGATGCAAACACTGTGGAAGCTTATCTTTCCCAGCATGCCTGTTGTGTCTCGTATGTGTGTGTGTGTGTGTGTGTGTGTGTGTGTGTGTGTCAGGAACGGCTCAGATGTGAAAACACAGGAGGAGGAGGAACTGGAACATCTAGAGAAGAAAACTTCTGTTTCGTCTAATGAAGGAGAAGAACAACCACCAGAAGTGTGTCTGTCCCTCGGGAATGTTGTGAAACACACGCACACACACACACTTCATGTCTCGCTACAATCGCTGTGAGTTTCCTCAAGATCAAGATGTGTGTGTTTCATTGAGGACACACACTTTATCTGCTGCTCCTCGTCCAGAACATTAAGAAATATTTCACCAACCATCAACATTTGGTCAGTATTTACTCTCTCTGTTAGTTTAGACGTTCCTGCTGTTCAAGTTCACTGTCAGGGGCACTTCTTGTATCAAGAAATCATCATGAATGAAAAAAAAGTCTTAAAGTCCCCCTGTGGAGAAAATCCAGCTTTTAATGTTGTTTATATGTGTACGTGGAAAAAACGCTTAAATATGTAATTTTGGTGATCAAAGATGAGTTTTAAAGGGTTCAATTTATTAACTACAAAACTCAAAATTCATCCTGTAAATGTTTTGACATTTTGTTTTCATGGTTTAAATCCCTTTAATTTTTGTGATATCAACTTGGTTAGATGTACGGCTTTGTAAAATATTTTGTGAATATATTTTATTTTGTAAAATATATATTTTGTATAAAATAAAAATGTTTAGTTAAGAACATTTGCTTTACAGTAAACTTAAACATCTATAACATTTTTCCAGTCTAATTTTTTTAAGCTGATTTCATCCGTGCATGTTTATTTTTTAATATGACTCTTCCAGTGAACCGCTAGACTTTCAGAAGTTAGACATTTAGTGCACTTAAACTCCGCCCCTTTCCCACTGCAATCAGACCCGCCTCCATGTATGAGTGCCACGCCCACATCTCACCATCCAATCAACAATAATATAGAACCAAGCCCCACCCCACATTACTGAATGAAGTTTGCTGGACTGTTGCAGTAGATTGAGATTCCAGTAAACACAGATGCTGCACAAATCAGCCCTTGAAGAACGAGATTATAGTTTTTAAACTGAATTACCCTCATCCTTCGAAAAGAAAAAAAAATTTGTAAAAATTTAGTGAATGAATGAATGAGGCATTTTTAATGAGTGCTCACCAGAGGAGTCCAAGACCGCAGGACTTTTGTCGCACTTGAACCACGAATACACACTTTTTTTTTCTTTTTTTTTTGTGATTTAAATTTAAATAAGTAACAAATCCTTCCCTTTCGGGTCAATTTGACCCCCTTAGGAATGAATGGAATGTGAGGAATGCTTCAGTACACATAGACAAAACTAAAAATGCTCAAAATTCTAACTAAAAATGCTAAAACTTTACCAAAAAATTATTTTATAATGTCTACATGTGTATCTGATGCACACTGAAGAGAAACTGGCTTTAGGACCCAGAGGAACAGCTCATTTACTCCATATAGAGATATAATAAGGCCATCTAGAGTCATGAAATATCATCTTATATTATTATTTTTCCACAAGACGTCGGCAAAGACACCCAATGTAAGATATTTAGAGCTGAATTAAAAGGGTTATGCATGAAATTGTGAGTTATTTTGAATATAATGAAGAATGTGCTTATTATTTATTGATCAAATCTAGTAATTTAAAGGTTAAAAAAAAAATCTCCCAAAAAATTGCATTTAAAAATAGAAAAAATATTATCAAAATGACATAAGCTAAAAAAAAATAAAATAAAAAAGTATTTAAAAGTATCATTTTAAGACTTCGCGTGGGAAGGATGAAGGTTAAAATAGACTTTTATACTTTATACGTGGCAGCTCAAGCTTACCGTTTTCCAGACACTTCAGAAATAAAACGAACTCTCTGCCATGTGGAACAGAGTAATGTGAAATTAACTCTATAATGTGAATCAGTCCTCCTGTTGATCCGCTCGACCACAAATATGTCCATCACTTTAAACGCAGATCTCTAATCTTCATCCTGAAGAACTGAAACCAGAACCTGATGTTTCCCTGAAGAAACTCCAGCGTTCCTCACACACACACACACACACACACACACACACACACACACACACACACACACACACACACACACACACACACACACACACACACACACACACACACACACACACACACACACACACACACACACACCAGTTGCTGACACAAGATGAATTTATTAAAGCTTATCGTGAAGTTCAAAGCGTAATCACTCGATTCCAAACCGCAGTGAGCCGCAAACATTAGCTCACATAATTCAGTTTAAATGAATGACCATTAATAATAAAAACACTAATGCAATAGTATCTCATTTTATTTACTCAATTATACTACAATTGCACTGCATTTTTGCATAGTTTTTCTACTATGTAAACATGCTCTAGATGCAGTGCAACTGTAGTAGAGAAAATAAAATGAGATATTATTACATTAGTATCTTTTTATCATTAATCTCATGCAAAACACAGAGTTATAAAAAAGATATGAATAAAAAAATATGCATCTCAAATGGTGTTCTGTGTGAACGTCCCCTTAAAAAGCAGCATCATGTCTGCATTAAATGCTGAAGGCAGCTCACGAGGTTCTGCAACAGATTTCATGGTTTTAAAAAATGAAGTAGATTATACAGCACTTTATCTCCTTACTAAACTCTAATCATTTACAAGCTAGATCAAGGAGACGTTTAAATGATCATTCAGTCCATCCGGTTCCAGACCCTTTAACCACATGATGAGTGTAATCAATCACGCGAGATCTGTGTGTCCTCCTGTGAAGAGAACGAGTTTCCCTGGAGATTATCCAGCGGGATTCATCAGTCTGAAGAGTCGTCTCCACTTCAAACTCCAAACATGTGTGTGTTCCTGCGAGAGCTTTAGGAGGAGATCCACGTCTGAGCTTCTGTTCCTCGAGTGTGTGATTACAGCTAAAGTGCTTCTGATTGGGTTTCAGTGTTTCCTGAGAGAGAGAGTGTGTGTGTGTGTGTGTGTGTGTGTGTGTGTATGTGTGTGTGTGTTTGATGTGCATCAGGATCTTCAGAGCCAGGCGTCTGGTCCGTGTTTCTCCTTCACCAGCGTGATCTGATCGATCACTTTACCGTACTGCAGACAGAGAGAGAGAGTGAGTGTGAGTGTGTGTGTGTGTGTGTGTGTGTGTGTGTGTGTGTGTGTGTGTGTGTGTGTGTGTGTGTGTGTACTGCAGACAGAGAGAGAGAGTGAGTGTGAGTGTGTGTGTACTGCAGACCGACACAGAGAGTGAGTGTGAGTGTGTGTGTGAGTGAGAGTTCACTGCAGACAGAGACAGAGACAGAGACAGAGAGAGAGAGAGAGAGAGAGAGAGAGAGAGAGTGAGTGTGTGTGTGTGGGTGTGTGTGTGTGTGTGTGTGTATGTGAGAGAGAGTTCACTGCAAACAGAGAGTGTGTGTGTGTGTGTGTGTGTGTGTGAGAGAGAGAGTTCACTGCAGACAGAGTGAGTGAGGGTGAGTGTGTGTGTGTGTGTGTGTGTGTGTGCATGTGAGAGAGTGAGTGTGTGTGTGTGTGTGCATGTGAGAGAGTGAGTGTGTGTGTGTGTGTGCATGTGAGTGTGAGAGTGTGTGTGTGTACTGCAGACAGAGATAGAGAGAGTGAGAGAGTGAGTGAGTGTGTGTGTGTGTGTGTCCGTGTGCGTGTGCATGTGAGTGTGAGAGTGTGTACAGCAGACAGAGACAGAGAGAGTGAGTGAGTGAGAGTGTGTGTGTGTGTGCGAGTGTGAGAGAGTGAGTGTGTGTGTGTGTGTGTGTGCGTGTGCGTGTGAGAGAGTGAGTGTGTGTGTGTGTGTGTGTGCGTGTGCGTGTGAGAGTGAGTGTGTGTGTGTGTACTGCAGACAGAGAGAGTGAGTGAGTGAGTGAGTGAGTGAGTGAGTGTGTGTGTGTGTGTGTGTGTGTGTGTGTGTGTACTGCAGACAGAGACAGAGAGAGTGAGTGTGCGTGTGTGCGCGTGTGCGCGTGTGAGTGTGAGAGAGTGTGTGTGTGTGTACTGCAGACAGAGACAGAGAGAGTGAGTGAGTGTGCGTGTGTGCGCGTGTGAGTGTGAGAGAGTGTGTGTGTGTGTACTGCAGACAGAGACAGAGAGTGAGTGAGTGAGTGAGTGAGTGTGCGTGTGTACTGCAGACAGAGACAGAGAGTGAGTGAGTGAGTGAGTGAGTGAGTGTGTGTGTGTGTGTGTGTGTGTGTGTGTGTGTACTGCAGACAGAGACAGAGAGAGTGAGTGTGCGTGTGTGCGCGTGTGAGTGTGAGAGAGTGTGTGTGTGTGTACTGCAGACAGAGACAGAGAGAGTGAGTGTGCGTGTGTGCGCGTGTGAGTGAGTGAGTGAGTGTGTGTGTGTACTGCAGACAGAGACAGAGAGAGTGAGTGTGCGTGTGTGCGCGTGTGAGTGAGTGAGTGAGTGTGCGTGTGTACTGCAGACAGAGACAGAGAGTGAGTGAGTGAGTGAGTGAGTGTGCGTGTGTACTGCAGACAGAGACACACTTTAGATCTCACACATATGGACATTAAAGTCACCATGAAATCAAAATGGACAATTCTTGCTGTGTGTGTTCTGAATGATTTATGTGTGCACATCATTATTGTGTTAATAATCCTGAATCAGAATAACATCTCTTCTCGTCTCTGATGATGTGGGCGGGGCTATAACCCGTCACTCACAGGAGATCAGCCAATAGCAAACCACAACCATGCAATCATCCAATCAATTCCCCACAGACACAATCAAGCCCCGCCCACATCTGTTCTTGTTCCTGAAGTGTTTCTCTCGGATATACGACACAATAGAGGAGAAGAGAGCAGCAAGGCTTTAAGCGAGTGAAGTGTGTGTCACCTGGTCGTCGGACACCTGCTCCAGGTACAGGTGTGTGTTGTTGATCAGACGCATGCGTGTGTATCCGTAATCAGTGCTTCTGAACGCGCTCCAGTCTCGAGGCTTAGGGATGAAGCCGTCGTGCTTCTCTCGACATCCCTGACCAGACAAAATCAGTGTGCATCAACATCCCACAATGCAATGCACTCAACATGACCTTCCATTCGCAGTGATGAATGAGCTGGAAGTGATTATATTAATACAAAATGTAATTTAAGGCACGACACTACAGGCAAAAACTGGTGTTTTCACGCACTGAGCAGATCGGCTTTTCATAACTAGACTAGCAGAAAACAAGTGTTTATTGTATTGCACTTGATCTATTAGCGTCTGTAGATGTCAGCCTCTATAAAGGCGGTGAGTTTGAGTCATGTGATAAAGTAACTAATAAATGCAGAGTTCGTACAGATACTGAGAAATGACAAGGACTTCAATCAGAGATCTCACTAATTAAACAATATCTTTATTATCTTTCAAATTTAGAAAAAAACTCTTTATTATGAAGGCATGAGTGTGACTGATGTTGTGTTTCACACTGACGATACTCACGGCTGATCCGGTGATTATATGCACGGGTGCTTTAGGATTCACATACGGCTCTTCAGAGCTCCCGTTAAACACCTGCGAGACACAGAGACACGTCACAGCTTCATTTTCATAATCATCTCAACACATAATGTCCTCATAATCTCCACTGCAGCATCAGCTCTGTTCTCTCAGTGTCTGAAACGCTTCCATCGAAGATTCAGTCTCTCTAAGCCCCGCCTCTCTGAGAGCTGCTCTGCTCTGATTGGTCAGAAAGCAAACGCTCATTATCATATCTGAATCTCAGCTCTTGATCACAGTGATGCGAACAGTAACGATGGCGTGGGTTTTACCGTATCAATCTCAGAAAACAGCGTCTTCTCGACACAAACACGATCCAAACTCTTCCAGTCTCAGATAAACTACAGTGTTTGAGGGCGGGGCCAAGAGACACTGTTCAGCCAATCAAGACCAGAGGCGGGCATTATGCAAATGAGAATCACTTCTTTCTTTTAGGAGACAATCTCCATTTATCCTTGAAACTTTGCAGAGCTTTTACACTCACAAACAGCTTTATTACTCACTACATGAACGATAATATCCCATAAATCATATCCCAAAAAGCACTTTAACTGATCAGTTTAGTGATGTCAGCACCTTGTATCCGTACACAGGCCAGAGTCTCTCATACGTGTGTTCATGAGCCCAGAGCTCCAGATCCACTCCTGCAAACACACACACACACACGCTTGTCAACGTAATCATTCAGGTCATCATTAAAGATTCATTATACAGATCCACATGTGCAGGCATCCTGAAGGCAAGAAACTACAGGTGAATATGAGTGAACACTATATCTAATAGATAGCATTATACTTCCCCAGTTTTCAGAAATGCTGTTTAAATATGCAAATGAGGCATTATCTAATTAAATATGCACTCATTTGCATACATTTTCAGAAATATGAACATTGGATAAAAAAAACATACATTTTCACCATGTTTTTAGGAGTAAAATGATATGACATATGAACAAACCCTTCAGAATATAGATGTGAATAAAAGTGTAAAGTCTGGTGTGTGTGAAGCTGCTAAAGTGGAGATTTCTGACTCCAAATCTGCAAACGCTAATAGATAAATATTAAAATAAACACTTGTTTTCTTTCCGCTAGTCTAAAAGAAGACGAATGTTATGGAAGTAAAATTGACCAAAATCTCAAAAGCTCGTACCGTACTGATAGAATAAATCCTCCAGTCCAGGAGCAACAGGTTTGGTGTCGTTGCGTCCGATGCGGACCTGAGGCGGGACGACAGATCGGTCATGAACACACACATTCACATTTACATTACATTACAAACACACCATTAATCTGAGGCGGATCCATCTTTACACCAAACATCTGATGCACAATGATCACAGAAACACTGTCTGACTAGATTCCTTCAGGTTTATATCAGAAAACAGCCGAGTTTATATTTCACAGACGGATAAATGACTCTTCTAGAAGAACTGGTTTATGAGCTTCATCACATTAAATCATGAAGATAATCTGAGTTATTTCCAGATCCTTCAGCAAACCTTTTTAAAAATGTTTTTTTCTGTTACTATGCAAACATTTCTGAAATGTGATTGTTTACATCTGTGTAATGTTACTGTTTATGGTCTAAAAAATATTTACTCTAGATCATCTGAATCCTCAAGCATCATTATTACATCATTATTTACTTTAAAACTGCTAGTAAATTTCATAAATAATTACAAAGAAATGGCAAGTAACACACTGAGCCATCGTTCTTTCACAACCTGCTGTAGGAGACTCCAAAACTAAATTAGGAGCCTTTAGCATAATCGGGGCACTTTAATAGACTCGAGAGGAGAGCGCATGTGAGGTTAGACACGTCGACAGATGAGAATGAACTGAAGACATTAGAACGCTGTTGAATGTCAGATCAGGTCAGACACGTACGTAGCTCTGAAAGCGTGTGCAGTCGTCACCATCATCATCAGAACAATACATGGGTCTGTGTCCCATCGTGATGATCCACGGTCTCTGCGCTCGATTCTCAAGACGGGACGCCTCCTGAACCAACGACAAACACACAACACTATTATAACACGTGCGGTTAAACAGAGCACAACGACAGTGAGACACACAAACACACAACACTATTATAACACATGCGGTTAAACAGAGCACAGCGACAGTGAGAAACACAAACACACAACACTATTACAATGACAGCGAGAAACACAAACACACAACACTATTATAACACGTGCGGTTAAACAGAGCACAACGACAGCGAGACACACAAACACACAACACTATTACAACGACAGCGAGACACACAAACACACAACACTATTACAACGACAGCGAGACACACAAACACACAACACTATTATAACACGTGCGGTTAAACAGAGCACAACGACAGTGAGAAACACAAACACACAACACTATTATAACACGTGCGGTTAAACAGAGCACAACGACAGCGAGACACACAAACACACAACACTATTACAACGACAGCGAGACACACAAACACACAACACTATTACAACAACAGTGAGAAACAAACACACAACACTATTATAACGACAGCGAGACACACAAACACACAACACTATTATAACACATGCGGTTAAACAGAGCACAACGACAGCGAGAAACACAAACACACAACACTATTACAATGACAGCGAGACACACAAACACACAACACTATTACAATGACAGCGAGACACACAAACACACAACACTATTATAACGACAGCGAGACACACAAACACACAACACTATTATAACACATGCGGTTAAACAGAGCACAACGACAGCGAGAAACACAAACACACAACACTATTACAACGACAGCGAGAAACACAAACACACAACACTATTACAATGACAGCGAGACACACAAACACACAACACTATTATAACACGTGCGGTTAAACAGAGCACAACGACAGTGAGACACACAAACACACAACACTATTACAACGACAGCGAGACACACAAACACACAACACTATTACAACGACAGCGAGAAACACAAACACACAACACTATTATAACGACAGCGAGACACACAAACACACAACACTATTATAACACATGCGGTTAAAGGTGGGGAAAGTCGTTTTTGAAATATGCTGTTGGCCAATGTTGATGTTTGAACAAACACACCCCTTCTTCATTGCTCCGCCTCCAAAACTCACAATCCAATCCTAACCGCCGAGTCGGTCTCGAACCCTGATTACCCTGCAAGCGAGTCGAGTGCGCTAACACTGACGCTAAACACCGCATTCACTAGCAGTCGTCAGCGCGACTCACACTAGCTGTCCTCTGTTACGCACGCAATCCAAGAGAGGGTGTTTGTTTATCGCAGCAGAAGCGCAAAAGAATAATGCTTCACGAAAAATAAAGCGCAGATGATGAACGAATGACAAGGAAACAAAAAATGTACGTAGAGTACACAATAGTAATTACAAACATTAGTTGGTTGTTAGTTGGCAACAGCACATCAGCTCCAGACACACAATGACACTCAAACCCATTGTTACCCAGTGTTCCCCCGTGTTACTCAGTGTTACCCAGTGCTACTCAGTATTAGCCCCAGTGTTCCTCATTGTTACCCAGTGCTACTCAGTATTACCCCCAGTGTTCCTCATTGTTACCCAGTGCTACTCAGTATTAGCCCCAGTGTTCCTCATTGTTACCCAGTGCTACTCAGTATTACCCCCAGTGTTCCTCATTGTTACCCAGTGCTACTCAGTATTACCCCCAGTGTTCCTCATTGTTACCCAGTGCTACTCAGTATTACCCCCAGTGTTCCTCATTGTTACCCAGTGCTACTCAGTATTACCCCCAGTGTTCCTCATTGTTACCCAGTGCTACTCAGTATTACCCCCAGTGTTCCTCATTGTTACCCAGTGTTACTCAGTATTACCCCCAGTGTTACCCAGTGCTACTCAGTATTACCCCCAGTGTTCCTCATTGTTACCCAGTGCTACTCAGTATTACCCCCAGTGTTCCTCATTGTTACCCAGTGCTACTCAGTATTACCCCCAGTGTTCCTCATTGTTACCCAGTGCTACTCAGTATTACCCCCAGTGTTACCCAGTGCTACTCAGTATTACCCCCAGTGTTCCTCATTGTTACCCAGTGCTACTCAGTATTACCCCCAGTGTTCCTCATTGTTACCCAGTGCTACTCAGTATTACCCCCAGTGTTCCTCATTGTTACCCAGTGCTACTCAGTATTACCCCCAGTGTTACCCAGTGCTACTCAGTATTACCGCCAGTGTTCCTCATTGTTACCCAGTGCTACTCAGTATTACCCCCAGTGTTACCCAGTGCTACTCAGTATTACCCCCAGTGTTCCTCATTGTTACCCAGTGCTACTCAGTATTACCCCCAGTGTTACCCAGTGCTACTCAGTATTACCCCCAGTGTTCCTCATTGTTACCCAGTGCTACTCAGTATTACCCCCAGTGTTACCCAGTGCTACTCAGTATTACCCCCAGTGTTCCTCATTGTTACCCAGTGCTACTCAGTATTACCCCCAGTGTTCCTCATTGTTACCCAGTGCTACTCAGTATTACCCCCAGTGTTACCCAGTGCTACTCAGTATTACCCCCAGTGTTCCTCATTGTTACCCAGTGCTACTCAGTATTACCCCCAGTGTTACCCAGTGCTACTCAGTATTACCCCCAGTGTTCCTCATTGTTACCCAGTGCTACTCAGTATTACCCCCAGTGTTACCCAGTGCTACTCAGTATTACCCCCAGTGTTCCTCATTGTTACCCAGTGCTACTCAGTATTACCCCCAGTGTTCCTCATTGTTACCCAGTGCTACTCAGTATTACCCCCAGTGTTACCCAGTGCTACTCAGTATTACCCCCAGTGTTCCTCATTGTTACCCAGTGCTACTCAGTATTACCCCCAGTGTTCCTCATTGTTACCCAGTGCTACTCAGTATTACCCCCAGTGTTCCTCATTGTTACCCAGTGCTACTCAGTATTACCCCCAGTGTTCCTCATTGTTACCCAGTGCTACTCAGTATTACCCCCAGTGTTACCCAGTGCTACTCAGTGTTCCTCAGTGTTACTCAGTGTTACCCAGTGCTACTCAGTGTTACACAATGTTACCCCCCAGTGCTACTCAGTGTTCCTCAGTGTTACCGTGTTACTCAGTGTTACCCAGTGCTACTCAGTGTTACACAATGTTACCCCCCCAGTGCTACTCAGTGTTCCTCAGTGTTACCGTGTTACTCAGTGTTACCCAGTGCTACTCAGTGTTACACAATGTTACCCCCCCAGTGCTACTCAGTGTTACCCACTGTTACTCAGTATTACCCAGTGTTCCTCACTGTTACCCACTGTTACTCAGTATTACCCCCAGTGTTACTCAGTGTTACCCAGTGTTCCTCACTGTTACCCAGTGTTACTCAGTATTACCCCCAGTGTTACCCAGTGCTACTCAGTGTTACCCCGTGTTACCCAGTGCTACTCAGTGTTACCCACTGTTACTCAGTGTTACCCACTGTTACTCAGTGTTACTCAGTATTACCCCCAGTGTTACTCAGTGTTCCTCATTGTTACCCAGTGTTCCTCATTGTTACTCAGTATTACCCCCAGTGTTCCTCATTGTTACCCAGTGTTCCTCATTGTTACCCAGTGTTACTCAGTATTACCCCCAGTGTTACCCAGTGCTACTCAGTGTTCCTCAGTGTTACTCACATGTTCCTCAGTGTTACCCAGTGTTACTCACGTGTTACTCACATGTAACTTAGTGTTAACCAGTGTTACTCACATGTTACTCAGTGTTACTCACGTGTTACTCACATGTAACTTAGTGTTAACCAGTGTTACTCACATGTTGCTCAGTGTTACTCACGTGTTACTCACATGTTACTCAGTGTTACCCAGTGTTACTCACGTGTTACTCACATGTTACCCAGTGTTACTCACATGTTACTCAGTGTTACCCAGTGTTACTCACATGTAACTTAGTGTTAACCAGTGTTACTCACATGTTACTCAGTGTTACTCACATGTTACTCACATGTAACTTAGTGTTAACCAGTGTTACTCACGTTACTCAGTGTTACCCAGTGTTACTCACATGTTACTCAGTGTTACCCAGTGTTACTCACATGTAACTTAGTGTTACTCAGTGTTCTTCAGTGTTCATCAGTGTTACCTAGTGCAACTCACGTGTTACTCAGTGTTACTCACATGTAACTTAGTGTTAACCAGTGTTCTTCAGTGTTCATCAGTGTTACCTAGTGTTACTCAGTGTTCATTAGTGTTACTCAGTGTTTCTCAGTGTTACTCACGTGTGGACCAGAATCAAAGCAACATCCGCGTGTGTTTTCAGGCCTTCCCGCTTCGCTCTCTCCAGCGCTGGAAAGCATTTCTAATATTAACACGGGTCCTAAAGCTCTTGCCCAGTCAGAACCCTTTATTTTCCAGCTTTTGTATTGTGTCTCATCTCTATTTCTGCAGTCTTTCTTCAGTTCAAATCTCCCTCTTGCTCGTTCTCTCTCCTGCACCATCATACGCCCCCTAATGCTGATCGGCTACACATTTGTTGTAACGTGTAGCTTCCAAACAGCATATTTCAAAAACTACTGATCCCACCTTTAAACAGAACACAACGTTTCAGGTTTCATTTGTTCAAGTTAGTTAACCACATGCATTGCTCATTTTTAGTTAATACATTGACTAATGGGACCTTATTGTAAAGATTATGACAATAATCATCCACAAAACAATCCATCTCAGGAGCATCTGCTGTGTGTTTGTACCTCGAGATCCTTCCGTAGCCACTCGTACTGTGTGAAGAGCAGATCAAGGCCGTATTCCAGATAGAAATACACTTCCGTGGAAAAGGAGATGATGTGAGCGGGACCGATGTTCCAGCTACACACACACATACACACACACACACTTATAAACATGCTTCATTGTTCAGAAAATGATTAACAAACTAGCAGAGCTGGACTCTCTCTGTGTTTAAAGCAAAACTTCAGGAGTTTTTCCAGCTTTCTCTCATGATAAATCTTACCTGTACCACAGATTCTCCGTGTGTCCCGGCATACTGAAACGCTTCCGGTAGTGGGAGAAATTACTGGAAGAAGAATAAACACAGACAGACTGAAAACCACAGCGACTCACTCATCATGTGAAACAAACACCAGTGAGAAACACACCAACACTCTCGAGTTTCATCTGGCTCATAAACATGAGATACGGGTGTGTGTTTAAACACTGACAAATTCAGGGTCAGTGAACAGAGAGGGTGGGGTCAAAGGTTAAGGGGTCAGGGGTCATTTCCGTTGTGCAGGGGTCGTAAGGTCAAGGCTAGTAAGAAAAACAGGCCTCTGCAGACGTTTGCTGCATTACAGGCGAAAATTAGAGCGCAAAAACCACTTCCATCCATAATCAATCATGTTTAACATCAATGTTTCTGTGAGTTATTGAGGTAAATCCACAGGTTTGGTAAATTTTGTTTTATTGATGGGTAAATATCATATCCATACTTGTAAATGGAAAAAATGTAAGCCCTCCTTTCATATATTTCTATGTGAGTTTGTTAAAATGTTTCAGAGTTTCAAATGTTTCAAAAAACATAATAGAAATTCTGAAATTAATAATAAAAGTCTGAAATTCTATGTTTCTCTTTGGCAAAATATTTACTATTTTAGTATATTTTTCTTTGATTTTTATATCGGCTACCGGTTTGTCTTCATCCTTGCTCCTGTTTTTATTTTTATTTATTTATTTACTTCTTTTTTTTTTCTTAAATTCAAACTGTGTGTTAGTCTCAATGGAAGTGTCTTACTTTGTTGATTGTTCCCTGTCTTGTTTTGTACATTCTGCAATAAAAAAAAAATCCACAGGCCTGTGCTTCCCTCCAGTGGTCAGTGGTCAAACTGCACACATGACTTCACTAAACACATGCGTCTGGTGAATCATTTACACTGCCGGTCAAATGTTTGGAATAATGAAGATTTTTAGCACTGTTAGGACACTTTCATTCTAGAAATCTGGCTAATTTCTGCCCTCAATATGACTTTGTAACCTGGTTAAAGTCCCGTAATGCCTGTCCTTCTGAAAGACACTGAGGTTGAGATCAGGTTTAGGATAAGAACAGGTTAAACACACTCACAATGCGGACTCGTGGTTTCCTGGACAGGTCATGTACGGTGTGTAAGCAGCGATGGACTGGATCTGCTTCATGAACTCATCACCGATCCTACCGTTGTCCTGAGAACACACACACACACACACACACACACACACACACACACACACACACAATACTGTCAACAGAGCTGGAATTGTACTTAACCTGTAAGATTCTCTGAAATCGGTGTCATTAACAGACCTTATTCAGAGCAGCGCCACGACAGGTATGAAAGCGAGACTGAGGAACAGACTTACTGTGTTTTCAATGGCATCTGCTGTAAAAAACTGAATGCTTCTAGATCAGTAATAATGTTCATATTTATATATAATTATAATTAATTAAATATAATTTGTATTTAATACATTTTTCATATTTATATAATTTCAATTTACAGCTCATGTTGTCTGGAGTTTTTTGCCTCCTGAAAGATATTTTTGCAGTATTTCGTCGGCAGAACAATCCCAAAACACATGAGATAACAGAACAACCCACTGAAGAGATGTACGTCTATCCCTCACAGCCTCGCTTTCATTTCCGTTTAAAATCAGAGATGGAGCTGCTGGGAATAAGGTTTATAGTAATAATATTAGTCTTACACTTGGTCAACAATCAAAAGGGTGAACCGTGAAAGATGATAAAACTGACACTTTATGAACAATAAAATTGACACTTTTTAACCGATAAAATTGACGCCTTTTAACCGATAAATTGACACTTTTTAACTGATAAAATAGACACTTTTCAACCAATAAAATTGACACCTTTTAACTGATAAAATAGACATGTTTTAAACGATAAAATTGACACTTTTCAACCAATAAAATTTACACTTAACTGATAAAACAGACACTTTTTAACTGATAAAATAGACATGTTTTAACTGATAAAATGGACAATTTTTAACATAAAATAAATACATCGAATGCAACATGTTGGATGCCAAATGCATCGATGTCAATGTAATGTAAATGAAACCGATCCATCATTGAGTTGATCTGGAAGCCTCGGTCATGACAGAATCAAATCAGATCCATCTATTTTCCAGACAGCTAACGTGACACTTTCATAACCATAACTGAACTCAGTTACCAGACGCTCTCTGTGCTTCTACTGAACAACTTCAACAAGCAGAAGCGCTGGTTTTTCTGGTTCATCTCAGATTACGATGTTATGAGAAACATTAGACAGTTGTTTCAAAATGATGCTGATCATCATTAACACAGTTTGATTGTGACTCAATCTGGCTGATTTTTGACGCCTTAAAGACACAGCAGCAAAAAAACAGCTTTTTTAAAGGGATCGTTGACTCAACAATGATCATTGTCATCATTTACTCGTCCTCGTGTTGTTCAAACCTGTATGACTTTCTTTCTTCAGCATAAAAGAAGATATTTTAGGAAATGCCTCAGTATTTTTTGTCCATGCAATTAAATGTCAATGGGGTCCAATTTCCCTTGATAAAAAAGACATGTCTATTTTAATGACATGAATGCGAAAAAAAGATGAAAGAACGATCGTGTTCGGCTGAACTGTGCCTTTAATTGTCAGTGTCAAAGACAGAAAGTAAATGATCATGGAAACTAAACTATGACCTTTTGGTTAAAACATTTTTTATATATAAAACGGCTTTAAAATGTACATACGGAAAGAATTAAGATTTTATCTATGCGATTAGCTTGTTGATGATCATCGTGACACTTGATGCATGTGAACAGACGTCATGTTAACAGCCCTTGAT
>CM040836.1:35103706-35181206 GCA_022828995.1 Vimba vimba | reverse complement strand
TAATGTTAGTTAACAGATGATTTGACTGACAGAAATATTGTTCTGAAATACTGAAGTCATCGCTTCACCAAACGCCGCAGAGAAACCTGTAGAGTTTGATGGTAATGAGTAATTAGCCCTTTTATTCACTATATGTCACGGTCGTATTAATCTTTGATCTCCGCCTCGGAGCCCCGCCCCTTACATTCGAAGCCCCACCCCTTACGCCCTGAGCTCCGCCCACGTGGGCCCTGGCTCCGCCCCCTGCTCTCCCGTGGCTTTTAGGCGGAGAGAAGAACCTGGTCACGATCTCCGAGACGTCAGGAAGATCCTGGTTTGAGTTCAGCATGTTCATGGACTGCTCCATCTCCTTCAGACCAAAGCACAGCAGCAATAATGATCAAACATGTATAAATGAAGGAGGCTTGACTCGACTTGCTTTATAAATAAAGTTTGATTGATTACCCGCTTCATCTCTGGATCACTGGAGTTCATGACTTTAGGAAGGAGAACAACGATGAGGAGAGGAAGAACCATCATCAGAACCATCGGGTTCATGAGGAAATCGGACCAGATCCAGGTTTCCCGCGGGATGAAGTATGAATGCCGGCCGATGCATCTCATCTGGAGAGGGTACGGGAGCCGGATCACCTCTGCTGTCCTGATGTAGTCGACCACACGAGCCCTGTGAGAGCGCAGAACACGTCATCCGAGTCCATGTTATGAATTAAAATACTCATAATGAGATTACAGTTACTTTTTTATTGATTACTTTATTACACACTAGTCATGCAGTAAATTATTCATGCAACACTTTCATCATGGATAGATGCACTTTTATGATGGACAGATGCACTTTTATGATGATGGATGCACTTTTATCATGGATAGATGCACTTTTATGATGGATAGATGCACTTTTATAATGGATAGATGCACTTTTATGATGGATAGATGCACTTTTATGATGGACAGATGCACTTTTATGATGGACAGATGCACTTTCATCATGGATAGATGCACTTTTATGATGGATAGATGCACTTATGATGGACAGATGCACTTTTATGATGGATAGATGCACTTTTATGATGGATAGATGCACTTTTATGATGGACAGATGCACTTTTATGATGATGGATGCACTTTTATGATGGATAGATGCACTTATGATGGATAGATGCACTTTTATGACGGATAGATGCACTTTTATGATGGATAGATGCACTTATGATGGATAGATGCACTTTTATGACGGATAGATGCACTTTTATGATGGACAGATGCACTTTTATGATGATGGATGCACTTTTATGATGGACAGATGCACTTTCATCATGGATAGATGCACTTTTATGATGGATAGATGCACTTATGATGGATAGATGCACTTTTATGATGGATAGATGCACTTTTATAATGGATAGATGCACTTTTATGATGGATAGATGCACTTTTATGATGGATAGATGCACTTTTATGATGGATAGATGCACTTATGATGGATAGATGCACTTTTATGATGGATAGATGCACTTATGATGGATAGATGCACTTTTATGATGGATAGATGCACTTTTATGATGGATAGATGCACTTTTATGATGGATAGATGCACTTTTATAATGGATAGATGCACTTTTATGATGGATAGATGCACTTTTATGATGGATAGATGCACTTTTATGATGGATAGATGCACTTTTATCATGGATAGATGCACTTTTATCATGGATAGATGCACTTTTATGATGGATAGATGCACTTTTATGATGGATAGATGCACTTTTATCATGGATAGATGCACTTTTATCATGGATAGATGCACTTTTATGATGGATAGATGCACTTATCATGATGGATAGATGCACTTTTATGATGGATAGATGCACTTTTATGATGGATAGATGCACTTTTATGATGGATAGATGCACTTTTATCATGGATAGATGCACTTTTATCATGGATAGATGCACTTTTATGATGGATAGATGCACTTTTATCATGGATAGATGCACTTTTATCATGGATAGATGCACTTTTATGATGGATAGATGCACTTATCATGATGGATAGATGCACTTTTATGATGGATAGATGCACTTTTATCATGGATAGATGCACTTATCATGATGGATAGATGCACTTTTATTATGGATAGATGCACTTTTATGATGGATAGATGCACTTTTATGATGGATAGATGCACTTTTATCATGGATAGATGCACTTTTATTATGGATAGATGCACTTTTATTATGGATAGATGCACTTATCATGATGGATGGATGCACTTTTTTGAGCTTCAAATTGTTGGTTGCAATTCACTGCCATTATAAGCTTGGAAGAACCAGGATATTTTCTAATATAACTCTGATTGTATTCGTCTGAAAGAAGAAAGTCATATACACCTAGGATGGCTTGAGGGTGAGTAAATCATGAGGTAATTTTCATTTTAAAGTGAACTACTCCTTTAATAACAAAGAATGGAATGTATCGTCTTTCTCTTAACACACACCTCATCTTCCCAGTAGCCGTGATGTCGACTCGGACAGGCTGGAATCTGTAGGTTGGAGAGGAGATTTCCACAACATACGATCCCGACGGAACATCACTGACTGAGAAACCTCCATCTTCTCTGCAGAAATGAGCAGGACACAAATACAACGTTGTGCCGATGTTCCCATTAAATTATAAAACTGTTATTTATGAATGTTCTTTAACATCGCGCAATTCTGACTTTATTTCTCAGACTTGCGATATATAAAGTCGAAATTCTGACTTTTTTTCTTTTATATCTCCCAATTACGTGTTATAAAGTCAGAATTTCGAGATATAAACGCAATTCTGAGGGAAAAAAAAATCTGAATTTTGAGTTTATTTCTCGCAATTCGACTTTATAATAGAAAAAAAGTCAGAATTGTGAGATAAGAAGTCACAATTACCTTTTTATTTTTCATTCTGTGGCGGAAACAAGCTTCCATACAATTCTGACATTGTAACTGTCGTCTTTTAAAATGTTTTATTATGTGGTGGAAACTTGAGTTACGTAATCAGATTACTTTTTCCAAGTAATTAGTAAAGTAATGCATTACTTTTTCAATTTACAACAAAATATCTAAGTTACTTTTTCACATATTGACTGACAGCTCTCCTGTCCCCATGTTGAGAGAAATAAAGTTGGTGTTGTTTGCGCTGTGTGTAAACATGATGGATATTTTAGTTTTAGACTAAGCCCAGGTGAGAAAAAGGTAACGCAAAAGTAATGTAACATTAGTTTTAAAAGTAACTTTCCCCAACAATGGTCTCAGGGGTGTGTGTACGCGTGTGTGTGCGTGTTCATGTCTTCACACACCTGATGAATCCCACGTGTGCGTCTCCGTCCAGCAGAACCCGAGCATTAGAGATCCAGTCCTGAGTTCTGACTCCCGGAACCAGAGCTCGACCCGACACCTGAACCCTCACATCTTCCTCAGGACTCCTGAACTTCACCTGATCTTCTCCAGGACTCCTGAACTTCACCTGATCTTCCTCAGGACTCATGAACTTCACCTGATCTTCCTCAGGACTCATGAACTTCACCTGATCTTCCTCAGGACTCCTGAACTTCACCTGATCTTCTCCAGGACTCATGAACTTCACCTGATCTTCCTCAGGACTCCTGAACTTCACCTGATCTTCCTCAGGACTCATGAACTTCACCTGATCTTCCTCAGGACTCATGAACTTCACCTGATCTTCTCCAGGACTCCTGAACTTCACCTGATCTTCCTCAGGACTCATGAACTTCACCTGATCTTCCTCAGGACTCATGAACTTCACCTGATCTTCCTCAGGACTCATGAACTTCACCTGATCTTCTCCAGGACTCCTGAACTTCACCTGATCTTCCTCAGGTGTCCTCAACTCTTCATCCTCCTGTAGTTGAATGTGTTCATGACCGAAACTCGCGTGCAACGCGAACAGCAGGAGCGCAACGCACGCGCACGCACGAGATCCCACGCGCGTCTCCATCGGATCGATGCGCGTTTTCCGCTTTTCGTCAGTCGTTTATTATTAAAGCTGTTGTTTCCTTTCGGGTTCAAATAAAGCAGCACGTGACGGTCTACATGTCTGTCTGCTGTCAGTCAGAGTTCGAGGCGCTGCGTGATGATGTCACCGACTTTATTCAACAACTATTGTATTTATATCTCAGAGATTATTTTTGTAGTTTTGTAGAAAATGTGTTTCGAAAGTGTTGCGTCTCATTTCATAAGCTGTAACTTACCCAACACCGTGTGTGTGTGTGTGTGTGTGTGGTTGTGTTTGTCAAATGAGCCCAGTGTGACATTTATGGACAGAGACTGAATCTATATTTAGCAGATGTGTGTGTGTGTGTGTGTGTGTTTGTGTGTGTGTGTGTGTGTGTGTGTTTGTGTGTTATTCTCCTAGTAGAGCAAACAAACACAAACACACACACACGCATACACACACACTCTCACTCTCTCTCTCTCTCTCTCTCTCTCTCTCTCTCTCTCTCTCTCTCTCTCTGTGCACTAAACACAAAGTTCATCAAAACACTGATCTTGTGCCGTTTGTGTGATGAATGATGATCCACTGCTGTAAATCTGTAAATCACCAGAAAATAAAAATGAATTTCAACAATTATCAGACTGTTTAATATTGTCACAATATTTTCCACAATATATTTTCCAAATATCTCATTATTGTTGCTGTAATACAGTACTGAAAAATATATATTTTTGTCCAAAATCAGCATAAATTAACCATGATGTATAAAATACTTAAAAAAAAAAAAAATCACATTCCAGTAATGCAGTTTGAGGTGAAATACAATCTAGTCCTGTTCATGAAAACAGGAACCTTTTTATTTTATTTGTCAGTATATTTTTTGTATACTACTGTAGTATTTATTAATATTTTCAATTCACTTTTATTTCAAAATCTTCAGTTTTCAATTTTAGTTTAAGATGTATGTGCTTTTTCATTTAATTGTTTTATATTATATATATATTTAATAATATAACTAATATATATTAGTTATAGAAATGTTAATTTCTAAATAACAGTATAGAAAAAGAACAGTATTTATTATTATTATCAATTCACTTTTATATATATTTATGTATATTTTTAGTTTTTAATTTTAGTTTAAGATTTATGGGCTTTTTAATTTTTTTTAAATATTTATATTTTATTTATATATTTCACTTTATTATTTTTAATTTTAGAAATGTTAGTACTTCAACTTAAACATGTTTATTTGACCTGTCTCCTGGTGTGTGTGAGCTCCACATGTGAGTGCCGGAGGTCTGGGTTCGGCTGGTAATCGGGTCATTGCAACACAGAGTCAAAGGCTGAAGTGAATCAGATAAAGTGAAACTGGCGTACAGTGAAGAGTCCAGATAAAGCCTTCAGTGCTGAAGTCCAGAGCTGATATGAGCGGCTCGTTCTCTCAGGATTCTCTCAGTCGCACGGATCGAGGAGCGAGGATGAGGATGCTGTGGGTTTGTCTGGTTCTGGTTCTGCTGGCCCGTGATCCGTCTGAAGCGTCTCCTGCTGAAAACATGCATATGCTGGAGCCCGAAGAGCACAAACTCATCCTGAACTTCGGACACAAAGGTCAGATCACAGTTAATACTCCAATATCTCTTTAGTCCTGCATCTTTATGAAGTCACAGTCATTATATAATAAGATCAAGTAAATCCAACTCAAAAACGTGTTTATTGAGGCACTCATTTTTCAGATATATAGAAACACTAGTTTGTTTGAGTGAATTTAGGGCAGTTTTCGTAACTTTACTCCACTAACACAGTGTGAGCCATTAGAGCAGAGGTCAAAGTTCAAGTAGGACTCAGGGTGTGTTCATATAATTACATCAGGTTAGAGATAATGGCTTCTGATTAATGAATGATGAAAGATTATCAAGTCAAGCATGTGTTTTCTTAGAAATTTTTACTTAAACATACTTATTACAGTTTCTTTTAATTATTACAACACGTCTTTTTATTAAACATATTTATTAGTAATAACATTTATTTTTTATTTTTTATTTTAAATGTTAAATACTTCAACTTCAACATATTTAGAAATATGTTTAATAAGAAGAAATGTTGTAATAAATATAAGAAAATGTGTTTAAGTTAAAATTTCTAAAACAACAATAAAATATATAAAAGAATATAAAAATAAATTAAACCTATATTTTAATTTTTGCATAGTCATATATACAGTGAGGAAAATAAGTATTTGAACACCCTGCTATTTTGAAAGTTCTCCCACTTAGAAATCATGGAGGGGTCTGAAATTGTCATCGTAGGTGCATGTCCACTGTGAGAGACATAATCTAAAAAAAAAAAATCCAGAAATCACAATGTATGATTTTTTAACTATTTATTTGTATGATACAGCTGCAAATAAGTATTTGAACACCTGAGAAAATCAATGTTAATATTTGGTACAGTAGCCTTTGTTTGCAATTACAGAGGTCAAACGTTTCCTGTAGTTTTTCACCAGGTTTGCACACACTGCAGGAGGGATTTTGGCCCACTCCTCCACACAGATCTTCTCTAGATCAGTCAGGTTTCTGGGCTGTCGCTGAGAAACACGGAGTTTGAGCTCCCTCCAAAGATTCTCTATTGGGTTTAGGTCTGAAGACTGGCTAGGCCACGCCAGAACCTTGATATGCTTCTTACAGAGCCACTCCTTGGTTATCCTGGCTGTGTGCTTCGGGTCATTGTCATGTTGGAAGACCCAGCCTCGACCCATCTTCAATGCTCTAACTGAGGGAAGGAGGTTGTTCCCCAAAATCTCGCAATACATGGCCCCGGTCATCCTCTCCTTAATACAGTGCAGTCGCCCTGTCCCATGTGCAGAAAAACACCCCCAAAGCATGATGCTACCACCCCCATGCTTCACAGTAGGGATGGTGTTCTTGGGATGGTACTCATCATTCTTCTTCCTCCAAACACGTTTAGTGGAATTATGACCAAAAAGTTCTATATTGGTCTCATCTGACCACATGACTTTCTCCCATGACTCCTCTGGATCATCCAAATGGTCATTGGCAAACTTAAGACGGGCCTTGACATGTGCTGGTTTAAGCAGGGGAACCTTCCGTGCCATGCATGATTTCAAACCATGACGTCTTAGTGTATTACCAACAGTAACCTTGGAAACGGTGGTCCCAGCTCTTTTCAGGTCATTGACCAGCTCCTCCCGTGTAGTTCTGGGCTGATTTCTCACCTTTCTTAGGATCATTGAGACCCCACGAGGTGAGATCTTGCATGGAGCCCCAGTCCGAGGGAGATTGACAGTCATGTTTAGCTTCTTCCATTTTCTAATGATTGCTCCAACAGTGGACCTTTTTTCACCAAGCTGCTTGGCAATTTCCCCATAGCCCTTTCCAGCCTTGTGGAGGTGTACAATTTTGTCTCTAGTGTCTTTGGACAGCTCTTTGGTCTTGGCCATGTTAGTAGTTGGATTCTTACTGATTGTATGGGGTGGACAGGTGTCTTTATGCAGCTAACGACCTCAAACAGGTGCATCTAATTTAGGATAATAAATGGAGTGGAGGTGGACATTTTAAAGGCAGACTAACAGGTCTTTGAGGGTCAGAATTCTAGCTGATAGACAGGTGTTCAAATACTTATTTGCAGCTGTATCATACAAATAAATAGTTACAAAATCATATATTGTGATTTCTGGATTTTTTTTTTTAGATTATGTCTCTCACAGTGGACATGCACCTACGATGACAATTTCAGACCCCTCCATGATTTCCAAGTGGGAGAACTTGCAAAATAGCAGGGTGTTCAAATACTTATTTTCCTAACTGTATATATATATATATATATATATATATATATATATATATATATATATATATATATATATATATATCAGAGATGCTTTGCCACAAGCTGCCATTATCTTTGATTTATTTTTATATTCTTTTAAATATTTGATTGTGTTTTATTTTAGACAACGTGGGGCTTTAACTTAAACATTTATTACGGTTTCTTATATTTATTACAACATTTCTTATTTATTTTTTATATTTATATTTGGATTTAATATATATATTTTTTTAAAATAGATTAAATCCAAATACTTTAGTACTTCAACTTAAACGTATGTATTTCAGTTAGGTGCCAAGGCAAGATTTTGATTTAATAGTTATATTTTATTCCAGTTTTATTCCCAAAAACGATTTGTAATGCTTCCAGCTTTAGTAAACAATAAGAACAGCGTCACTGATGAACCGGCAGTCAGAGCAGAGGATGAATAAAAAGTCTGATGATGTCGCTTGTTCTCTCAGAGATTAAATAATTATACACAGTACACACACATATATATTATGTACACACAAACTTTTATTTTGGATGCGATTAATCGTTGCCCAGCACAAATGTATATAAATATTAGTTTATACTTTTATTTTGTATGCGATTAATCGCGATTAATCATTGCCCAGCACAAATTTTAGTATTTTAGTATGATGTATATATAGCTATATAAAGCTTTAATTTATTTATTGTTCTCTCAGAGATTCCCCGGGACTGTCATGAGCTGTGGCAGAGCGCAGGCGGGCAGGTTCGGGACGGGCTGTACCTGATCCGACCCGGAGACTCGCCGATCGCGGTGTTCTGTGCCATGAGCGAGGGCGGGTGGACGGTGGTCCAGCACATCACGGTCAACAGCAGCGTGGACTTCGACAGAACCTGGGCCGAGTACAAGCAAGGCTTCGGGTCGCTCACCGGGAACCACTGGCTGGGCAACGAGCACCTGCACCGGCTCACCGCCGGACCCGTGCGCTACAAGCTCGCCATCAAGCTCGTGGACCAGAACGCGATGACCAAGACCGGCGAGTACGACCCGGTTCTGGTGGAGGACGAGGACGCCCAGTACCGTCTGCGTTTGGGTCCGTTTCAGGGCACGGTGGCGGACGCGCTCACGCTCGACACCGAGAACTATCTTCACGATAACCAGCGCTTCACCACCCGAGACCGGGACAACGACAACTACTTCCAGAACTGCGCTAAGCTGGAGTTCCAGGGCGTCGCGGGCGGGGGGTGGTGGTACGACGCGTGCGCCGGCGCGAACCTCAACCGCAGGAACGTGATCTACTGGCAGAAGGACTGTAATAAAGAGCACCTGTGCAAATACGCCTGGATGATGGTGAGACCTTCAGATCAGGTCAAGGTCGTTCGCTCCGGAGACTGTGCCAGAGACGAGCTCTGAGCATCTAAACATCCTTCAGACTACATGAATCGGGTACACTTTATTTTAAGGTGTCATTGTTACAATGTCTAATTATACATTTAAGAACTGAGTAATAATAATTAACAACATGTACTTACTATACGGTTAGCGTAGGTTTAGGGTTTGGTTGAGGGTTAGTTGCATGTAATTATGTATAATTTACTGTTATTACTATGGTAAGTACATGTAACATAAGTAACAAGGACACTGTAAAATAAAGTGTTACCGATGAATTTACTGGAGATGTATCTCACAGAATTTAGTGATGTTTTTAATTAAAGCCCCCTGTGGTGTAAATCCAGCTTTTAATGTTGTTTATATGTCTATGTGGTGTTTTAATATGCTTTAAACGTGACATATTATGCCCCTTTTCACAAGATGTAATATAAATCTATGGAGTCCCCAGAATGTGTTTGTGAAATTTTAGCTCAAAATCCCCCCAGAGCATTTATTATAGCTTGTCAAATTTTTCCTTTAAATAAGATGTATTTACTGTAAAACCAAAACAATCTCTGTTCCGTTCATTTCCTATTATCACTGTAAAGCTGCTTTGAAACAATCGGTATTGTTAAAAGTACTATATAAATAAAGGTGACTTGACTTGACTGGAGAAGTTTCAGAGAAATCTCACAAAATTGAGTGATGTTTAAAAAAAATCTTAAAGTCCCCCTGTGGTGAAAATCCAGTTTTTAATTTTGTTTATATGTCTATGTGGTGTTTTTAATATGCTTTAAGACAAACCATGTGTAAATTCATAAGTCGACTCCATTGCTGAGTATTTTCTCCTTAAAACTGCAGTGAACCAAAGACAGTCTCAAAAACACGCTTTGAAATCGCTGGTGTTTCTGACGTCACAAACTACCTTGTAACCAATCAGATCAACGTGTGATCGTCAACCAGTGGATCTCTGAGCTGAGTGAGTGAGTGGAGGCGGGGCTCATTTGCATATTTATAGAACCGCGAATACTAAATGAGGCAAGGGTGTCGAGTTACATTCAAGATATTGTAAGACATTTTTTCAAGTAAAAAACGCTTAAATTTGTCATTTTGCTGATCAAAGATGAGTTTTAAGAGATTCAATTATTGACTACAGGGACTTTAAAATAATTGTTGTTTGCGAATAAGAAAAGAAAATTAATCTGAATCAAAAGGAAAAACAAGATTATTTTTCTAACCTCAATGGCAAACATCTTTTTTCTTGTTTTAATCATAAACTTCACAAAATTCTGTTAGATTTCTCAGTTACATTCTGAAAAAAAAATCTTCTTGTCATTTTGCTTCTAAAGGAGAGATAACTGTTGGAAAACAAGACAAACAAAAACCCTGAGCCAGATGTGATTTTTGTGCAGTGTAGGGTTGAATTATTAACCCATTCAACACATGATGATCAATTATCTATTTCTTTTTTATAAACATAAAATTAAATAAACATTTAAACATCAGATTTATTTGTACTGAAGTGCAAAAAGTCTCATAAAACTGATCACACACACGATTACAGGTAATTAACAGACCGAAGACGCTCTGCAGATTATAGTGTTTCTGTCTGGTTTTCCAGCACAAATATCTAAACATTCTTAAATCAAGATACATTTACTGGAGGAGCAAAATGAAGATATTTAGTCTTATTTCTGAAAAATGTATCAAAATGAACTGTTTGTGTTTAAAACAAGAACAAATATCTGTCAGTGGAGTCAGAAAAATACATTTAATTCAAAGAGAAAATAAGATTATTTCTTGTTTTAAACACAAACTCACTTGTGTTTCACGGATCAACACGGATCTTCAGTCATTTTGCTCCTCCAGTAAATTAATCTTGATTTCAGAATGTTTAGATATTTGTGCTGGAAAACCAGACAGAAACACTGATGCTTTTTGCAGTGCGGTTTCAATCCTCCAAGCAATAAAGCCGATGAAAATATAAAGTTCTGACATGTTTGTTCACCTTCATTGAGTTGTTTACGGCACATTTAAACCAGCTTCATCAACACGACAGCGGGAAACATCCAGATCCGTTGGGATGAAATCACACCAGGAGAAATTAAGCTGTTTCTGAGTTTCCTTCTGCCGTTCTTATAATGGTACAGTAAGGCATTCAAAGAGGGTACAATCGACATCAAGCCTGTGAAATGTACAACATTAGCCCTTATTAAGACTATGACAGAAACAAAACATGAATGTAATCATCACTGAGCAAAAGCATGATGGTGTGTTTGTTCTGCACTCGTGAAACTCAATCTCTTTCATCATATTCTTACAACTGGATCTCCATCATCCCTCATATTTGATAATGGTGGGAGGTTTATTTCCATAAAGGATCAATGTTGTGAAAGCATCACAACATCCGAAGAAGATTACACACATCTGCTTTACAGATGAACTCATGAGTTAGGACAGAGTTAAAGGAAAAGTTCACACATATGAAAATATTAATGGGGGAATTCGACTGGAAAGATGGGCTTTTAATGAAACTTGTCTGTAAAAAACGAGTTGCATTTTCCCAAAAACTTCAACACCTATAATGCACTTTTTATTTTGGGAGCACAGAAATGCAGACGTCCGATTCCTGGAGCTTTAATTCATCCTTTATGCTGAGAAATATACTGAGAGATCAGGTTCAGGTGAGATCATTTACATCACATCGTTCATTTACAGACACTATAACGACACAAAGCTGGTTGAAAATCTGCGAACTTTCCCTTTAACTCAATCATTCCCTTTGCAAACACAGTATAGATTTACAGGAGACTCAGAGACTCACATGGGCCAGTTTTATGGTACATTTAGGACTTTGGGGGGGGGGGGGGGCAGTTCATATTTGGGGTAAACTAAACTACCGGTCAAACGTTTTGCTAATCTTTCTGAAAGAGTCTCTTCTGCTCATCAAAGCTGTATTTGTTTGATCAAAAAATACAGTAAAAACAGTGAAATATTATTAGAATGTAAAACAATGATTTGTGAAGGATCATGTGACACTGAAGACTGGAGTAATGATGCTGAAAATTCAGCTTTGATCACAGGAGTAAATTACACTTAACTGTATATTCACATAGAAAACAGCTGTTCCCTTTCAGTCAGTTATAGTCTACGTTACGTCAGAACGTCTGACGAATGGGGTCTCGCCCGAGAGCCCAATCACAAAAAACGAGCCAATGGTGTGCAAAGTACCTTGGTCTGCGGGATTTGCATCGCGAGCTCCGCCCCGCTGCGTGGGAATATAAGGAGCAGCGCGTGCATTCTCGCATTCATGCTTTCGCTTCGGAGCCGAGTGTTATTGTGCGCTACGATCACTTTCGTTTTGAAAATCTTCGAGTCAAGTCTCTTGTGTTGGTGTGACGGCGCATTCAGCAGAGATCGCTAAAGAGCTTTTGATCTCCCCTGTGCTCTTCAGCACTACAGAAAAGAGCTTATTTCTCTAAAAGAGCTGCATGGGTGCATCTTTTTAAAGATGTCACTTCGCCCGTGTGTTTCTGCCTCCGTCTGACAGTCACGAGGGCTGTCTCACGTGTCTGGGCTTTCAGCGTTCGTGGATGAGTCATGTACCCATTGCGGGAGGATGACCATTGGTCAATTCTTTTGACTCATGCTAGCAAACAGGACTTCCAACATGTTACGCAAGCTAGCAGTGAATAGCTACATGCTAATAACGACTAACTAAGTTTTAAAATGTGTTAATAACATGGTAAGCCATGGTAAACCTTGGTAAATCATGTTATAATCATAGTAAATCATACTAGAACGTGGTAAATCATGGAAAATCATGCTAGAAACATGGTAAATCAAGGTAAATCATGCTAGCAATGTGGTCAATCATGGCAAATCATACTAGAATGTGGTAAATCGTGGTAAACCATCGAAGCTGCGACCCTCAGACGAGGTAGAGTCCCCTCTGCCATACACCGATCTAGTTCCTCTTCCCGTGAGAGGGCTACTTCGGCTGATGCCAGGGTGATGGTGTGGGCTTTTCCCGACGAGTCAACCTCCTCGGGCCACACGCCCCTCTCTGGCATCGCAAACTGTGGTGCTTCCGGATGAGATTGCTGGTTCCTCTCTGCAGCGACCCAGCGTTTCATTCAGGGCACCGGCGGATGATCAGATGTCGATCACCGCATCACAAGATGGGCTTGAGTCCTCTGGTAAATTGCCTCCCTCTGGGACTAGTGTTGTCAAAAGTACCGACTTTTTAATAATGTGCCGCTTTGAGTGCTTTTGAGCGGAATCGTAAACACCTCTGATTGGCCATTGTGTTCACTTGTCATCGGATATGTCTGTGATTGGCTACAATGATCAATGCACGGGAGAGTTTGAGAGCACATGGAAGTGTTTGAAAGTTTTTTTTAAAAACTTTGTACCGAGGTCGGTACTTTTGACAACACTATCTGGGACGACAGCTTTGCCCGAGTCTGATCCAGAGCTGACGGCCATGCTTGCCCGGGCAGCCGAGAGCATTGGGCTTGAGTGGAACCCGCCACTGTGCCCCGAGTGCTCAAGGCTGGATGATTGGATCTTGGGTTTTTAGGTCTCACTTCCATTCTTCACGGAAGTGCATGAGGAAGTCACCAGTTCGTGGAGGGCACCTCTGACTGCCCATAACCGTTCTGGGCCTATCTCCGCCTTCACTGCCCTCAACGGCGGGCCCACTACCCCAGTGGAGTTCTCTGTTGCGATGCAACTGTGTCCTCAGAGCGCCTCCACCTGGCATGGAGACCCCAAGCACCCGTCCAAGGCTTGTAAGTTCTCTTCCACTCTCATAACTAAGGCTTACAGAGGCCATGGCCATTCTGCAGGTCCACCAGACCAAGGCGCTCAAACAGATGCACGAGGGCAGTGCTGACCCAGGGCTAATGCAGGAGGTGCGCACTGCACGGTCCCTGGGCCAGGTGATGTCCACCTTGGTGGTCCAGGAACACCACCTATGCCGTAACCTGACAGATATGAGGGAATCTGAACGAACCCGTTTCCTCAACTCCCCTATCTCCCAGGCTGGCCTCTTCGGCGGTGCAGTCGAGGACTTTGCCCAGCAGTCTGAGGTGTTCAAACATATTCTGCCAGAGTGGGCAACCCTGAGACGGGCAACCCGGAGTTAGAGTGTGTAGTTCCTCAGGAGATGGTAGCAGGACCACTCCTTCACCCGGAGGAGGGCCGGAGGAGAATCTTTTGTTCTCCTTCTCTTTTTCTTCCGCCACTGGCCTCAAGGCTGGCGGTACCCAATTTGTTAAAGAAAGAACTGACACAAACTCTACCTCTGGGTCCCAAGAGGGCAGAGATGACAGTGGGTGACGCAACGCCTCGCCACTCTCGTTCCCCTCTTCCCCTGTCTTCACCCAAGCTCTTCGGTTGTGCTGGCCTCACGAAAGGCTTGCGCCAGGCACTGGAAGACCGCCATTGTGGCGTTTTGGATAGGACCCCATTCGTCAGACGTTCTGAAGTAACGTAGAAAGTGATTGACTAAAAGACGTTACGTCCCCTTGCCACAACCGCTGTACAGCCGGGACACACCTCTCGGCTCCTCAGCGAAGAACATGAATGCAAGTATGCACATGCTGCTCCTTATATATCCACACAGCAGGGCGGAGCTCGTGATGCAAATTCCGCAGACCAAGGTACCTTGCACACCATTGGCTCGTTTTTTGCAACTTGAAGGTGATTGGGCTCTCGGGCGAGACCCCATTTGTCAGACGTTTTGACGTAACGTCTCCATTCCCTCCTTCAGGGAACAAGGGTTACATATGTAACCAAGATGTTTTACATTGGAATAATTTCACAATTTTTAGGGATGCACCGATATACATTTTTTGGCTGATACTGATAACAATAATTCTTTATATTTGAAAGCCGATAACCAATATATTGGCGAATAAATCTAAATTCAAATTTTTATATAATTTTTGAGACCATGATTACAAAAACAAAAGTCCCACCATAATGTTCTCATTATAATTTGATATAGCCTATATGACAGACTTGTGCTGCACATGTTGCACTTTAACTGGATTTTCCTTTTTGAAGTGATTCCAATCATATTTCAAGCAATTCAAAACCATCATGTTGAACAGCGCACATCTGAAGTGTCTCAGCTGAAGGAAATAATACATTATTCATCGGCTTTAATATATCAGCAAAATTTTCTTATCAGGCCGATAATGCTAACATTGAAAATGAACATATATCGGCTGATACCGATATGGTCGCCAATATATCATGTTCCCTAATAATTTTTACTGTATTTTTCAACAAATGAATGCAGCCTTGGTGAGCAGAAGAGACTCTTTCAGAAACATTTCAAATCAAAACTTTTCAGTTGACGGTAAAACTGGTTTCTCTCCTGTGATAGTAATGTAAAGTCAGTTGTCTAATGAATCTGGGGCGTCTCAGGTGAGTCTGCTGAAGGTCTCAGGCGAGTCTGCCGAAGGTCTCAGGCGAGTCTCAGGCGAGTCTCAGGCGAGTCTTAGGAGAGTCTGCTGAAGGTCTCAGGCGAGTCTCAGGCGACTCTTAGGCGAGTCTGCCAAAGGTCTCAGGTTAGTCTCAGGTGGGTCTCAGGTGGGTCTCAGGCGGGTCTCAGGCGAGTCTCAGGCGGGTCTGCTAAAGGTCTCAGGCGAGTCTCAGGTGAGTCTCAGGCGAGTCTGCCGAAGTTCTCAGGCGAGTCTCAGGTGAGTCTCAGGCGAGTCTTAGGAGAGTCTGCTGAAGGTCTCAGGCGACTCTCAGGCGAGTCTGCCGAAGGTCTCAGGAGAGTCTCAGGCGATCTCAGTCGGCTCTCAGGCGACTCTCAGGCGAGTCTGCCGAAGGTCTCAGGCGAGTCTCAGGCGGGTCTCAGTCGGCTCTCGGGCGACTCTCAGGCGAGTCTGCCGAAGGTATCAGGCGTATCTCAGGAGGGTCTCAGGCGAGTCTGCCGAAGGTCTCAGGCGAGTCTCAGGCGGGTCTCAGTCGGCTCTCAGGCGACTCTCAGGCGAGTCTGCCGAAGGTATCAGGCGTATCTCAGGCGGGTCTCAGGCGAGTCTGCCGAAGGCATCAGGCGTATCTCAGGCGGGTCTCAGGCGGGTCTCAGGCGAGTCTGCCGAAGGTATCAGGCGATTCTCAGGCAACTCTCAGGCGAGTCTGCCGAAGGTCTCAGGAGAGTCTCAGGCGGGTCTCAGTTGGCTCTCAGGTGACTCTCAGGCGAGTCTGCCGATGGTCTCAGGCATATCTCAGGCGGGTCTCAAGCGGGTCTCAGGCGAGTCTGCCGCCCGCCGTCGGGTTCTGCCCGCACCAGTACAGCTTCTCCTCCTCACGCTTCTTCCTCCACTGGCACAGAAGCAACATGCGGAAGGTCTTCTGGAAGGTTTTGTTGCAGAGCGCGTAACACATGGGGTTGACGGTGCTGTTGACGTAACACAGCCAGTATCCCAGATGCCAGAGCGAGAGCGGGATGCAGTCGGAGCAGAAGGTGGACACCAGCACCATGATGTTATACGGCGTCCAGGTGAGGATGAAGGCCAGCAAGATGGCACTCAGAGTCTGCGCCGCCTTCTTCTCTTTGATCAGCACCATCCTCTTCCTCTTGGTGATCTGGCTTTTTAGTGTGCAGTCGATGGGTTTGGAGGAAGACGAGGAGGACGGTGCGTTCACAGATTCGGCGGATGAGAAAGACGAGGGTTTTGCGTCTCCGTTGGTGTTCTTTAGTGGAACGGTTGGTTTGAACTTGTACGAGACGCACTTCTTGCTCCGCGTACCCTAGTGAAAAAAAAGTGTGTATTTGAGAAATATATTCCCTTTTTCAATAGTACATTGCAAATATACTAACAAAAATTATTACTATCTTTAAATATATTAAAAGTATATTAGGATCATGCTTTTACCTAGTTTCACACCTTTAACACACTTTAAGATAATTGTACTTAAGTATATTTTCTAAAAATTCTTGAAGTGAAAAGCCTGTTTATTTTTTAAAAGTGTATTAATTTGCACTTTATTAAAAATACATTTTAGGTATATTTTTAACTGTGTGCTGAAAATGTTATAGTATGCAACAGTATATTGTACAAAGTATAGCTAAGTATTATTTGTTTATTAATGTGCATTTGTTATTGAAGACAAAGTGTGCAATTTGTAGTATTTGGAATAAGCCAAAGGTATTACTGAGCATATACTTTTTACTCAAATACATAATACACTTATGATATATTGCTTGTATGTTTTGAAGACACTCACAATGAATTTGTAATGTACTTGTAACGCAAATAAAGTACACTTTAATATCACTAATCAAGCATGTAATTAGTCCCGACAAAGGCATATCCTTAAAGTATACTTGAAGTTGTTCCAATTTAGCACACAAAAGTACACTAAATACACTTAAAAGTTATGCTTTACTACAATTTAATTACAACTAAAATATACATAGTACAAAATTAGTTGTTCCAAAATAGCACACTTCAAGTTAAAGGTGCAGTGTGTAATTTTTAGCTGCATCTAGTGCTGATGTTGTGAACTGCACTCAACAGAAGTTACGGTGGCCGACAGGAAGTGATGTCGTCTGAGACAGCAGAGAGTAGCCAGTTCAGCAATGAAGTTTCTTTACAAAGATAAATTAAGAAATTATGTTTACTTGATTATTCAGTAAAATTATGTTATTTGGAATATTATTGTCACCTGTTCATCAGTGTGTCAGTGTTTTATTCGCTGACTTTAGCTCGCTTCTTTACACGAAGAACAACATAGTGACGAAACGTGTTTGTCCGTTCAGGGCCACCGTAGAAACATGTGGATGTAAGCGGACCCGCGGTGTGTGTAGAGAGAAACGCCTCATTCTAAGCTAATAAACACATAACGCTTCATTATGTAAGGTCTTTATACACCACTGAAAACATCGTTATGTTTATGATATTGCATTTCTGTCAACAGATCCTCCTAAATATCACACTCTGCACCTTTAACTAATCATTAACACACTTGAAGTGTCCTGAATTAGTCTAGCTGCAAGTATACTTAGCATATTTTTCTTCACCAGGGTAGGACTTGTTCTGAAGTAGTTCTGCTCGTCGGCTTTGCGTTTGGACGCCTGGAAGACGCCGGGAGACGTCGAGCGCTCCTCGTCCTCGGAGGAAGCGTAGCTGTTGAACTCGGCCGGTTTAGGAGTCGAGTTTTGTATGCTTTCGCTCGTGTGCTTGCAGCCGAAACATGAGCGAACGGTTTGAGTCTCGCCACTGGAGTTCGGCGAAGAGTTTACGCCTTGAAGCTCGGCGAGATCTTTAGTGCGTCTCTCGGTTTCCTTATATATCCGACAGTAAAGGATAGTCATGACGGATACAGGAAAATAAAAAGCGGCTATCGCCGTCCCGAAAGTAATCACAGGCTCGGAGAAGAACTGGATCTGACACTGTCGTTCAGGAACCGTCCGTTTTCCCACAAAATACTGCCAGCAGAGGATCGGTGGTGCCCAGAGAACGAAAGACACGAGCCAAGCTAATCCGATCATGATGGCCGCTCGCTTCGGCGTGCGTTTGGCTCGATACGTCAGCGGTCTGGTTATAGAGAAGTAGCGATCGAAACTAATAACCAGTAGGTTCATCACAGAGGCGTTACTAGCCACATAATCCAACGCTAGCCATAAATCACAAGCTAGGCTTCCGAGAGCCCAGTAGCCCATGAGGATATATGAGGTGTACAGGTTCATGGAGAACACGCCGATGATGAGGTCCGCGAAGGCTAGGCTAAGCAGGTAATAGTTGTTGACCGTCTTCAACTGGCTGTTCACCTTGAAGGACAGCATCACCAGAACGTTCCCGATGATGGTCACGAGGCTCACCACGGCGGAGACGCTAGCGATCGTCACCACTTCCCATAGACTGTGTGTGAAGAGGACATCTGAGACGTTAGCGCTGATGTTCATGATGATCGCAGTGGCGCGGTTCTCCATTCACACGTGGTTCGGCATGTCCATCTCCTGCACAAACACAAACCGAACAGTGACTTCAGATGAGAAACTCGCTCTTTTATTAGCTCTGGACCCAGACAGCAACATAGTGTCGGCCCACATCCGGCCCACATCTGGTACGCGTTGAATCCACATGTTGCTATGTTGCTGTCTGGGGATGTTTAATACAAAGCTATTATCGTTAACTTGTTAAGTGAAATACAGCTGAAATAAAATATCAGATAAAACAACTTAATCTAAACAAAAATTAGAAATGTCATATTAAAATGTTGAACTGGACATAAATAAAAAATAAAATAAACCCAAATAAAATATAAATTTTGGATGAAAAACAAAGTAAACTTAGAATGTTGCATGGCAATAAATTGAAATATGTTCAAGTTGAAGCACTAAAATATCTAGCTGGAAGCAAATTCAAAAATAAAAATGAAAATAAAATAAAAATAAATTAAAAATAAATGGACATTTAGTCCAGGGTTATTATCATTATCAAAACAATACATTTTTGTTAAGTGAAATACAGCTAAAATAAAATATAAATATTATATATAAAAAACTAAATGAAATAAAAAATATTGCATTAAAATATCAAACTGGAAATAAATAAAAACTGAAACTGAATTAAAAAAAAAAAAAAAAAAATCAACCAGTCTGTCCATGGTTATTATCATCAACTAAAGCTAAAAACATAAAAAAATTGTGTTAATTGAAATAAAGCTGAAACAAAACAAAACAAAATATTAGATAAAAAAATATCTAACTGGAAATAAATTAAAAAATAAAACTGAAAATGGAATAAAAATAAAATAAACCTAAATAGTCTGCGCCTTTAATCCAGGGTTATTGTCCTTAACCAAAACTATAAAAACATTTCTGTTAATGGAAATAAAGCTGAAATAAAATCAAATACTAGATGAAAAAACTGCAAAGCACTAAAATGTCTAACTGTAAATAAATATAATTAAATAAATAAATAAAAATTTGTCAAAATCCCATAAAAATACAAAGAATTAAGTTGAAAGTAAAATGAAAAATGAATATATAAAAATAAATGCTAATTCAAAATATGAATAAAACTATAATAGTATATAAATAATACTAAAATAACTCCTAGAAACTATCATGTATTTTTTAGATAATTGTCAGGAACAATATCAGAATATGATATCAAGAGATTGTGTTTGTTAGAAACCTTCAAGTCCAAGTCACTGAATTCTCTAAAGTGCTTGAATGTTTTTAAAGAAGTTTATTACAGTATTTGAAGATTCATTAATTTAGTTCATCATAGAATATCATCATGAATATAATAGATGATCCGTATAAAAGATTAAACGTCGAGCTAATATACTTACTGCCATTTAGAGTCATTAAATCATTCCATTGAAACCCTATTTGAAACAAGCATACCTAATGTCTGATGGTTCATTGATCATCACTGATGGTGTGTGTGTGTGTGTGTGTGTGTGTGTGTGTGTGTGTGTGTGTGTGTGTGTGTGTGTGTTTGTCCCTTTCTTTATTTAAAAGGGACAATGCACATTAACCAACATGAGGACAAAGTCCAAAATGTAAATGTGCCAGATTTAGCCATACAGGCTAATTTCCATCTGCAGTCCCTAGTTTGACGTGTATTGTTATGAAAAATGCACAAAAATACTATTTTAAAATATTATATGAAATCTATATCTTCAAAAACAAGTTTTACTCTAAAACTGCGAGAAAATCAAAGCCATAAATCTAAACAAGTTGTGTTCCAAATTTGAGCTTGATATCTCAATGATCTTTCAGTGAGAGTGTGTTCGGCTGCAGAACCAAACGCTTCCACTAGAGGAAACTCGTCTCTCATTCATTTACAATGCGCTATTGTTTACAGGACCATTAAACCTGTTCGAATCATGTCCATGATTTTTTGTGTGTGTGTGTTCACACAGTAAGTGCAAAACCTTTTTTACCAAGTTTCGTACCATTCCGATGAAGTAAAAAAAAAAATTTGGTCAAAAATGACTGAAGAGCACTAAAGTGACTCAGAAATCCTCAGTTAAACATCATCTGTACTGTACATGTACAGCAGGAACACATGCTCAGATGAAGCGCGCACACGTGAACAGGCACACGGATGTTTCAGTGGCTTTTTGTTTCCAGGGAAACAGCGGAGTGATTTCTTTTGAATGATAAAGCCAACATCATCCGAGGCCGAGGGAAACGCTGAAGACAAACCAAACAAACACTTGAGGACCTTCTGGATGAGTTTAACGTGACGCACACTGATCCTCAAACACATGAGACATGGAAAAATCCAAATCCACAGGAATAATAATCATCTGCTTTGAACAGACGTGATACACTAATATAAAACACTGTTACAATGTAGCTGGTGATGCACTAAAGCTCTTCCTCAGTGTTTCTGTCTCGTTTTCCAGCACAAATATCCAAACATTTTTAAAATCAAGATACAATTACTGGAGAAGGAAGATCTCAGCTATCAAAAACATGTACAGTTAACGAACTTTAAATTAGAAAAACGTTATTTCTGAATGTGTTCTGAACGTCCAAAACATTCCAATAACATTTTTTCTTGGGTATGCGGACGTTAAGGGAACATTCCATTGTATCATTCTTCAAACATTATTGGAACGTTACTTTTGAATGTTCTCTGAACGTTCTGAAACAAGTTGTTACATTTAAAAAAGTGTCCAACTAAAACGTTTCAGAGAAAAAAAAAACGTTCAATGAACGATGTATAAATAATGTTTTTGTGCTAACATTATTAAAGAGATAACTTTGAATGAACGTTCTATTAATGTTACTGTAAGAACGTTTGATCATAACTTTGAGAGAATCTTGACAGAACGTTCACTGTTAGCTGATGACATAAGATATTAAGTCTTTTTTTTCTGAAGAAATAATAAATATTCTGAGTTTAAAGGGGCTTTATGCAAGAAATTTCCTGTATTAATCGCTTTTTTATTGTCATTGTGTGAACAGCTTGTAACGAGACTGATGTTTATGTGAAGAACTCGTTCTGGTTTTACAGTAAAAAATCAAAAGCCTGTGACGTTACGCTCCCGAGAGCCTCATCCGTTCAATCGCACGTGAAACTAATGCTTATACAATGTTCAGGATTATGCAGAAAGAGCCGTTCTGCACTGTAACGTGAAGAAAAGAGATTAATTCAAGCTATAGTCTCACATAGTCAGATCTATCTAGTCTCAAATATACTTTATAATCAGACAACATTGTGATTTAATGTCGACATGATGCCGGTGAATCTCAAACATCCACATCTCTATGATCAGATGCTTTCTCAACTGATGCTTTCTCATTTCTGTTGTGTGTTTATTGTGTTATTGAGAGGAAAGTGCAGCACATAAAACATGTTCATCAAATCTCGGACAGATATTCAGAGTATACTTGGAGATGTTCGACAGCAAGTGTTTTCAACAGGATAATGGCTCAGCGCTCTCACGGCCGATGACTCTCGACTCTGTCATTATGTTATTGACATCATCCTTGCTGGAAATACACACTGAATCACTGTATTACTCAGTCCTGAAAAAGCAAAATGATAAAAAAGAAGAATGATGCTGCATGATAGTCAATGCCAATGATTTTATACAGCCTCTAAAAATCAGCAAAACACCAGCAGGTCCAAACCACACGATGAAGAAGAGATCTGCAGCCTGATTTGTTTTTTTGTTTTTGGAGCTGCTTTGAATCTAAGTGATAAAAGCAGAGAGATCTGGTATGCGGATATTTCTCTGTGTTTCTGGTGTGAAGGCGTAATGTGGTGGGCAGATTTCTGAGGAAGCAGATGAATAAATGATGACTGTATATTGACGGATGATCTGATCTTACTGTCGCTCACAAACACGGACATTCTCTTCATCCTCATGAGCTGGAAAGTAGAAGTTTGATATTGAGCATTAAACTCACAGGCGGATTAGACAAAAGCTTTAACTAATAGATATTGAGTACATTAAGAATTGCAAACATTTTTATTTTTAAAATTTTCAGAAATTTTATGTTTAAGTATTCAAGTGAGTCACTGTCTAATTAAATATGAACTGATGCAATTTCAGATTGATTTTTATAATCAATAATCATATCAGGTGATTCACCCAAAATAAATCATTATGCAGCTCAGAGATTGTCTTTAGATAAACTAGATCACAAATTGCAATGTCCAGTTTAAAACTATATAAGAACAGTGTCAGAACTGAAAACTTCCTCCCAAAACCAAACTGAACTTCAACTAACTAAACTTAGTACTCCTTATCAACAAGAACAAACTATGTACGAAAGAAAAAAAAGAAATAGTGACTTTTCACGGAATAAAAAAGTCAATTGCAACTTTTAATCTCACAATTCTGACTTTTTTCCCTCTAAATTGCAAGTTTAAATAAATTGCAAGTTTATAACCTGCAGTTCTGAGTTTATATATCACAATTCTGCCTTTTTCCTTACAATTCCGAGACTATATCTCACAATTTTGTTTTCTGAATTTATATTAGTTTATATTATTTGCGAGTTTATATCTCTCATTTCTGACTTTTTTTTTCTCTGAATTGTGATATAAACTTGCAAATTGCAAGAAAAAGAATCAGAATTGAGATAAAAACGTGCAATGACTTTTATTTTGTGTTGGAAACAAGCTTCCACATAAACACTGCTGTGAACCATGACCACTGACTGTGATGAAGTGCAGCGTTTGAGTCGGATCTGCTAATGACCTCTGAGACTCTCCGTCCTCACAGTGTTTTCCCGTCTCACGTCACATTCCAGCAAGCCTCAGCTGTGTGTGTGTGTGTGTGTGTGTGTGTGTGTGTGTGTGTGTGTGTGTGTGTGTGTGTGGTGATCTGACCCTTGTCTAATGTCCCTGCAGTTCTGCTGCGACTGACAAACTTCCTCCAGTGGCGAGTGTGTGTTGGAGTCTCAGGTGAAGCTGCAGACGCATCAAACTGCAGTAAATCCTGCAACCCATTTATCATTCAGTTCATTTATGTGCAACACACTGCAAAAAATGAAATCTGCAGTATTTTCTGTTGTTTTCTCATTGTGGCGGGAGGAGCAAACGACAGACGGTGTGGCATCAGGCCTCACACAGGCTTTCATTTAACCCAAAATAAAACATTAAAATGCCCAAAAGGGAATGAAGTGTCGAAGGGGGAAAGTGTCCAAATTAACAGGGGATCTGGTGTCCTCGTTGTGCCGGGGAATCGTGAAGGAAGGACCAGTGTTCAGTCAGGATGGGTCCAGGTCCGGAGACTTCATTTATACAGCGCTTTAACAATATAGACTGTTTCAAAGCAGCTTTACAGTGATAACAGGAGATTACAGTAACAGAGATTGTTTGGCTTTACAGCAGCTCTAGAATAAAGTTATTGTCCAGCTAAAGTTAGTTTTTGATTGATTCACTTCCGTTGCAAAGATCATTAGTTATTAACTATTAATTCGCTTACACGACACCGTTTTAACCGAAAACAGAAAACTTTTAATGTTTTCCGGCCGCTCATTTGCATGACATCAATGTTTGGTGGCTCGAGAATGCAAACTTTGAAACAGGTTCCAAGGTGCAAGTTTTTAAATGTTATCATCTCTGTGTAAACTTAAAAACATTAATCTAAGAAAACGGTGACGGCGTGCACATGCATATTATGTGTTTAGTCTATAGACATGCTCAGTCCATATGGCAGTGTGGGAATCCCTCCATGCTCCCCTTCCTGGGCCCTCGAGGAAAAGAGACCGTTCTGTTGAGGCTCCATTAGATTCAGATGTGCCTCATCACACACCACCAGTCCTGGGTGTTACCGCTCCTCTTCTCTCTCACACACACTCCTGTCGGGAACCTGGTGAAGGGTGGCGATTTAAAGCTCACCCAACAATGAGAAACAAAAGGTTCATTCTCGTGTTACGCAGCACATTTGAGCATCAGCAAGAACCAATGAGGTTCATTCTCGTGTTACACAGCACGTTTGAGCTTCAGCGAGAACCAATGAGGTTCATTCTCGTGTTACGCAGCACGTTTGAGCTTCAGCAAGAACCAATGAGGTTCATTCTCGTGTTACGCAGCACATTTGAGCATCAGCAAGAACCAATGAGGTTCATTCTCGTGTTACGCATCACGTTTGAGCATCAGCAAGAACCAATGAGGTTCATTCTCGTGTTACGCAGCACGTTTGAGCTTCAGCAAGAACCAATGAGGTTCATTCTCGTGTTACGCAGCACGTTTGAGCTTCAGCAAGAACCAATGAGGTTCATTCTCGTGTTACGCATCACGTTTGAGCTTCTGCAAGAACCAATGAGGTTCATTCTCGTGTTACGCATCACGTTTGAGCTTCTGCAAGAACCAATGAGGTTCATTCTCGTGTTACGCATCACGTTTGAGCTTCTGCAAGAACCAATGAGGTTCATTCTCGTGTTACGCAGCACGTTTGAGCTTCAGCAAGAACCAATGAGGTTCATTCTCATGTTACTCAGCACTTTGAGTTTCAGCAAGAACCAATGAGGTTCATTTTCATGTTACGCAGCACTTTGAGTTTCAGCAAGAACCAATGAGGTTCATTTTCATGTTACGCAGCACGTTTGAGCTTCAGCAAGAACCAATGAGGTTAATTCTCGTGTTACGCAGCACGTTTGAGCTTCTGCAAGAACCAATGAGGTTCATTCTCGTGTTACGCAGCACGTTTGAGCTTCAGCAAGAACCAGTGAGGATCATTCTCGTGTTACGCAGCACGTTTGAGCTTCAGCGAGAACCAATGAGGTTCATTTTCATGTTACGCAGCACGTTTGAGCTTCAGCAAGAACCAATGAGGTTAATTCTCGTGTTACGCAGCACGTTTGAGCTTCAGCAAGAACCAGTGAGGATCATTCTCGTGTTACGCAGCACGTTTGAGCTTCAGCAAGAACCAGTGAGGATCATTCTCGTGTTACGCAGCACGTTTGAGCTTCAGCAAGAGCCAATGAGGATCATTCTTGTGTTACGCAGCACGTTTGAGCTTCAGCAAGAACCAATGAGGTTCATTCTCGTGTTACGCAGCACGTTTGAGCTTCAGCAAGAACCAATGAGGTTCATTCCTGTGTTAGGCAGCACTTTGAGTTTCAGCAAGAACCAATAAGGTTCATTTTCATGTTACGCAGCACGTTTGAGCTTCAGCAAGAGCCAATGAGGATCATTCTCGTGTTACGCAGCACGTTTGAGCTTCTGCAAGAACCAATGAGGTTCATTCTCGTGTTACGCAGCACGTTTGAGCTTCAGCAAGAACCAATGAGGTTCATTCTCGTGTTATGCAGCACGTTTGAGCTTCTGCAAGAACCAATGAGGTTCATTCTCGTGTTACGCAGCACGTTTGAGCTTCAGCAAGAACCAGTGAGGATCATTCTCGTGTTACGCAGCACGTTTGAATTTCAGCAAGAGCCAATGAGGTTCATTTTCGTGTTACGCAGCACGTTTGAGCTTCAGCAAGAGCCAATGAGGTTCATTCTCGTGTTACGCAGCACGTTTGAGCTTCAGCAAGAACCAATGAGGTTCATTTTCGTGTTACGCAGCACGTTTGAGCTTCAGCAAGAGCCAATGAGGATCATTCTCGTGTTACGCAGCACGTTTGAGCTTCAGCAAGAACCAATGAGGTTCATTTTCGTGTTACGCAGCACGTTTGAGCTTCAGCAAGAGCCAATGAGGATCATTCTCGTGTTACGCAGCACGTTTGAGCTTCAGCAAGAACCAATGAGGATCATTCTCGTGTTACGCAGCACGTTTGAGCTTCTGCAAGAACCAATGAGGTTCATTCTCGTGTTACGCAGCACGTTTGAGCTTCAGCAAGAACCAATGAGGTTCATTCTCGTGTTACGCAGCACGTTTGAGCTTCTGCAAGAACCAGTGAGGATCATTCTCGTGTTACGCAGCACGTTTGAATTTCAGCAAGAGCCAATGAGGTTCATTTTCGTGTTACGCAGCACGTTTGAGCTTCAGCAAGAGCCAATGAGGATCATTCTCGTGTTACGCAGCACGTTTGAGCTTCTGCAAGAACCAATGAGGTTCATTCTCGTGTTACGCAGCACGTTTGAGCTTCTGCAAGAACCAGTGAGGATCATTCTCGTGTTACGCAGCGCGTTTGAATTTCAGCAAGAGCCAATGAGGTTCATTTTCGTGTTACGCAGCACGTTTGAGCTTCAGCAAGAGCCAATGAGGATCATTCTCGTATTACGCAGCACGTTTGAGCTTCAGCAAGAGCCAATGAGGATCATTCTCGTGTTACGCAGCACGTTTGAGCTTCTGCAAGAACCAATGAGGTTCATTCTCGTGTTACGCATCATGTTTGCGCTTCAGCAAGAGCCAATGAGGATCATTCTTGTGTTACGCATCATGTTTGCGCTTCAGCAAGAGCCAATGAGGATCATTCTTGTGTTACGCAGCACGTTTGAGCTTCTGCAAGAACCAATGAGGTTCATTCTCGTGTTACGCAGCACGTTTGAGCTTCAGCAAGAGCCAATGAGGATCATTCTTGTGTTACGCATCATGTTTGCGCTTCAGCAAGAGCCAATGAGGATCATTCTTGTGTTACGCAGCACGTTTGAGCTTCAGCAAGAGCCAATGAGGATCATTCTCGTGTTACGCAGCACGTTTGAGCTTCTGCAAGAACCAATGAGGTTAATTCTCGTGTTACGCAGCACGTTTGAGCTTCAGCAAGAGCCAATGAGGATCATTCTCGTGTTACGCAGCACGTTTGAGCTTCAGCAAGAGCCAATGAGGATCATTCTTGTGTTACGCATCATGTTTGCGCTTCAGCAAGAGCCAATGAGGATCATTCTTGTGTTACGCAGCACGTTTGAGCTTCAGCAAGAGCCAATGAGGATCATTCTTGTGTTACGCAGCACGTTTGAGCTTCTGCAAGAAACAATGAGGTTCATTCTCGTGTTACGCAGCACGTTTGAGCTTCAGCAAGAGCCAATGAGGATCATTCTTGTGTTACGCATCATGTTTGCGCTTCAGCAAGAGCCAATGAGGATCATTCTTGTGTTACGCAGCACGTTTGAGCTTCAGCAAGAGCCAATGAGGATCATTCTCGTGTTACGCAGCACGTTTGAGCTTCTGCAAGAGCCAATGAGGATCATTCTTGTGTTACGCATCATGTTTGCGCTTCAGCAAGAGCCAATGAGGATCATTCTTGTGTTACGCAGCACGTTTGAGCTTCAGCAAGAGCCAATGAGGTTAATTCTCGTGTTACGCAGCACGTTTGAGCTTCAGCAAGAGCCAATGAGGATCATTCTCGTGTTACGCAGCACGTTTGAGCTTCAGCAAGAGCCAATGAGGATCATTCTTGTGTTACGCAGCACGTTTGAGCTTCAGCAAGAGCCAATGAGGATCATTCTTGTGTTACGCAGCACGTTTGAGCTTCAGCAAGAGCCAATGAGGATCATTCTCGTGTTACGCAGCACGTTTGAGCTTCTCCAAGAACCAATGAGGTTCATTCTCGTGTTACGCAGCACGTTTGAGCTTCAGCAAGAACCAGTGAGGATCATTCTCGTGTTACGCAGCACGTTTGAATTTCAGCAAGAGCCAATGAGGTTCATTTTCGTGTTACGCAGCACGTTTGAGCTTCAGCAAGAGCCAATGAGGATCATTCTCGTGTTACGCAGCACGTTTGAGCTTCAGCAAGAGCCAATGAGGATCATTCTTGTGTTACGCATCATGTTTGAGCTTCAGCAAGAGCCAATGAGGATCATTCTTGTGTTACGCATCATGTTTGCGCTTCAGCAAGAGCCAATGAGGATCATTCTTGTGTTACGCAGCACGTTTGAGCTTCAGCAAGAGCCAATGAGGATCATTCTCGTGTTACGCAGCACGTTTGAGCTTCTGCAAGAACCAATGAGGTTCATTCTCGTGTTATGCAGCACGTTTGAGCTTCTCCAAGAACCAATGAGGTTCATTCTCGTGTTACGCAGCACGTTTGAGCTTCAGCAAGAACCAATGAGGTTCATTCTCGTGTTACGCAGCACGTTTGAGCTTCAGCAAGAACCAATGAGGTTCATTCTTGTGTTACGTATCACGTTTGAGCTTCAGCAAGAACCAATGAGGTTCATTCTCGTGTTACGCAGCACGTTTGAGCTTCTGCAAGAACCAATGAGGATCATTCTCGTGTTACGCAGCACGTTTGAGCTTCTGCAAGAACCAATGAGGTTCATTCTTGTGTTACGCAGCACGTTTGAGCTTCTGCAAGAACCAATGAGGTTCATTCTCGTGTTACGCAGCACGTTTGAGCTTCTGCAAGAACCAATGAGGTTCATTCTTGTGTTACGCATCACGTTTGAGCTTCAGCAAGAACCAATGAGGTTCATTCTTGTGTTACGCAGCACGTTTGAGCTTCTGCAAGAACCAATGAGGTTCATTCTCGTGTTACGCATCACGTTTGAGCTTCAGCAAGAACCAATGAGGTTCATTCTTGTGTTACGCATCACGTTTGAGCTTCTGCAAGAACCAATGAGGTTCATTCTTGTGTTACGCAGCACGTTTGAGCTTCTGCAAGAACCAATGAGGTTCATTCTCGTGTTACGCAGCACGTTTGAGCTTCAGCAAGAACCAATGAGGTTCATTCTTGTGTTACGCAGCACGTTTGAGCTTCTGCAAGAACCAATGAGGTTCATTCTTGTGTTACGCATCACGTTTGAGCTTCAGCAAGAACCAATGAGGTTCATTCTTGTGTTACGCATCACGTTTGAGCTTCTGCAAGAACCAATGAGGTTCATTCTTGTGTTACGCAGCACGTTTGAGCTTCTGCAAGAACCAATGAGGTTCATTCTCGTGTTACGCAGCACGTTTGAGCTTCTCCAAGAACCAATGAGGTTCATTCTCGTGTTACGCAGCACGTTTGAGCTTCAGCAAGAACCAATGAGGTTCATTCTCGTGTTACGCAGCACGTTTGAGCTTCAGCAAGAACCAATGAGGTTCATTCTTGTGTTACGTATCACGTTTGAGCTTCAGCAAGAACCAATGAGGTTCATTCTCGTGTTACGCAGCACGTTTGAGCTTCTGCAAGAGCCAATGAGGATCATTCTCGTGTTACGCAGCACGTTTGAGCTTCTGCAAGAACCAATGAGGTTCATTCTTGTGTTACGCAGCACGTTTGAGCTTCAGCAAGAACCAATGAGGTTCATTCTCGTGTTACGCAGCACGTTTGAGCTTCTGCAAGAACCAATGAGGTTCATTCTTGTGTTACGCATCACGTTTGAGCTTCAGCAAGAACCAATGAGGTTCATTCTCGTGTTACGCAGCACGTTTGAGTTTCAGCAAGAGCCAATGAGGTTCATTCTCGTGTTACGCAGCACGTTTGAGCTTCTGCAAGAACCAATGAGGTTCATTCTCGTGTTACGCAGCACGTTTGAGCTTCTCCAAGAACCAATGAGGTTCATTCTCGTGTTACGCAGCACGTTTGCGCTTCAGCAAGAACCAATGAGGTTCATTCTTGTGTTACGCATCACGTTTGAGCTTCTCCAAGAACCAATGAGGTTCATTCTCGTGTTACGCAGCACGTTTGAGCTTCAGCAAGAACCAGTGAGGATCATTCTCGTGTTACGCAGCACGTTTGAATTTCAGCAAGAGCCAATGAGGTTCATTTTCGTGTTACGCAGCACGTTTGAGCTTCAGCAAGAGCCAATGAGGTTCATTCTCGTGTTACGCAGCACGTTTGAGCTTCTGCAAGAACCAATGAGGTTCATTCTCGTATTACGCAGCACGTTTGAGTTTCAGCAAGAGCCAATGAGGATCATTCTCGTGTTACGCAGCACGTTTGAGCTTCTGCAAGAACCAATGAGGTTCATTCTTGTGTTACGCAGCACGTTTGAGCTTCAGCAAGAACCAATGAGGTTCATTCTCGTGTTACGCAGCACGTTTGAGCTTCTGCAAGAACCAATGAGGTTCATTCTTGTGTTACGCATCACGTTTGAGCTTCAGCAAGAACCAATGAGGTTCATTCTCGTGTTACGCAGCACGTTTGAGTTTCAGCAAGAGCCAATGAGGTTCATTCTCGTGTTACGCAGCACGTTTGAGCTTCTGCAAGAACCAATGAGGTTCATTCTCGTGTTACGCAGCACGTTTGAGCTTCTGCAAGAACCAATGAGGTTCATTCTCGTGTTACGCAGCACGTTTGAGCTTCTCCAAGAACCAATGAGGTTCATTCTCGTGTTACGCAGCACGTTTGCGCTTCAGCAAGAACCAATGAGGTTCATTCTTGTGTTACGCATCACGTTTGAGCTTCAGCAAGAACCAATGAGGTTCATTCTCGTGTTACGCATCACGTTTGAGCTTCAGCAAGAACCAATGAGGTTCATTCTCGTGTTACGCAGCACGTTTGAGCTTCTGCAAGAACCAATGAGGTTCATTCTCATGTTACGCATCACGTTTGAGCTTCAGCAAGAACCAGTGAGGATCATTCTCATGTTACGCAGCACGTTTGAGCTTCAGCAAGAACCAATGAGGTTCATTCTTGTGTTACGCATCACGTTTGAGCTTCAGCAAGAACCAATGAGGTTCATTCTCGTGTTACGCAGCACGTTTGAGCTTCAGCAAGAACCAATGAGGTTCATTCTCGTGTTACGCAGCACGTTTGAGCTTCAGCAAGAACCAATGAGGTTCATTCTTGTGTTACGTATCACGTTTGAGCTTCAGCAAGAACCAATGAGGTTCATTCTCGTGTTACGCAGCACGTTTGAGCTTCTGCAAGAACCAATGAGGTTCATTCTCGTATTACGCAGCACGTTTGAGTTTCAGCAAGAGCCAATGAGGATCATTCTCGTGTTACGCAGCACGTTTGAGCTTCAGCAAGAACCAATGAGGTTCATTCTCGTGTTACGCAGCACGTTTGAGCTTCTGCAAGAACCAATGAGGTTCATTCTCGTGTTACGCAGCACGTTTGAGCTTCTGCAAGAACCAGTGAGGATCATTCTCGTGTTACGCAGCACGTTTGAGCTTCAGCAAGAGCCAATGAGGATCATTCTCGTATTACGCAGCACGTTTGAGCTTCAGCAAGAGCCAATGAGGATCATTCTCGTGTTACGCAGCACGTTTGAGCTTCTGCAAGAACCAATGAGGTTCATTCTCGTGTTACGCAGCACGTTTGAGCTTCAGCAAGAACCAGTGAGGATCATTCTCGTGTTACGCAGCACGTTTGAATTTCAGCAAGAGCCAATGAGGTTCATTTTCGTGTTACGCAGCACGTTTGAGCTTCAGCAAGAGCCAATGAGGATCATTCTCGTGTTACGCAGCACGTTTGAGCTTCAGCAAGAGCCAATGAGGATCATTCTCGTGTTACGCAGCACGTTTGAGCTTCTGCAAGAACCAATGAGGTTCATTCTCGTGTTACGCAGCACGTTTGAGCTTCAGCAAGAGCCAATGAGGATCATTCTTGTGTTACGCATCATGTTTGCGCTTCAGCAAGAGCCAATGAGGATCATTCTTGTGTTACGCAGCACGTTTGAGCTTCAGCAAGAGCCAATGAGGATCATTCTCGTGTTACGCAGCACGTTTGAGCTTCTGCAAGAACCAATGAGGTTAATTCTCGTGTTACGCAGCACGTTTGAGCTTCAGCAAGAGCCAATGAGGATCATTCTCGTGTTACGCAGCACGTTTGAGCTTCAGCAAGAGCCAATGAGGATCATTCTTGTGTTACGCATCATGTTTGCGCTTCAGCAAGAGCCAATGAGGATCATTCTTGTGTTACGCAGCACGTTTGAGCTTCAGCAAGAGCCAATGAGGATCATTCTCGTGTTACGCAGCACGTTTGAGCTTCTCCAAGAACCAATGAGGTTCATTCTCGTGTTACGCAGCACGTTTGAGCTTCAGCAAGAACCAGTGAGGATCATTCTCGTGTTACGCAGCACGTTTGAATTTCAGCAAGAGCCAATGAGGTTCATTTTCGTGTTACGCAGCACGTTTGAGCTTCAGCAAGAGCCAATGAGGATCATTCTCGTGTTACGCAGCACGTTTGAGCTTCTGCAAGAACAATTGAGGTTCATTCTCGTGTTACGCAGCACGTTTGAGCTTCTCCAAGAACCAATGAGGTTCATTCTCGTGTTACGCAGCACGTTTGAGCTTCTCCAAGAACCAATGAGGTTCATTCTCGTGTTACGCAGCACGTTTGAGCTTCAGCAAGAACCAATGAGGTTCATTCTCGTGTTACGCAGCACGTTTGAGCTTCAGCAAGAACCAATGAGGTTCATTCTTGTGTTACGCATCACGTTTGAGCTTCAGCAAGAACCAATGAGGTTCATTCTCGTGTTACGTATCACGTTTGAGCTTCAGCAAGAACCAATGAGGTTCATTCTCGTGTTACGCAGCACGTTTGAGCTTCTGCAAGAACCAATGAGGTTCATTCTCGTATTACGCAGCACGTTTGAGTTTCAGCAAGAGCCAATGAGGATCATTCTCGTGTTACGCAGCACGTTTGAGCTTCTGCAAGAACCAATGAGGTTCATTCTTGTGTTACGCAGCACGTTTGAGCTTCAGCAAGAACCAATGAGGTTCATTCTCGTGTTACGCAGCACGTTTGAGCTTCTGCAAGAACCAATGAGGTTCATTCTTGTGTTACGCATCACGTTTGAGCTTCAGCAAGAACCAATGAGGTTCATTCTCGTGTTACGCAGCACGTTTGAGTTTCAGCAAGAGCCAATGAGGTTCATTCTCGTGTTACGCAGCACGTTTGAGCTTCTGCAAGAACCAATGAGGTTCATTCTCGTGTTACGCAGCACGTTTGAGCTTCTGCAAGAACCAATGAGGTTCATTCTCGTGTTACGCAGCACGTTTGAGCTTCTCCAAGAACCAATGAGGTTCATTCTCGTGTTACGCAGCACGTTTGCGCTTCAGCAAGAACCAATGAGGTTCATTCTTGTGTTACGCATCACGTTTGAGCTTCAGCAAGAACCAATGAGGTTCATTCTCGTGTTACGCATCACGTTTGAGCTTCAGCAAGAACCAATGAGGTTCATTCTCGTGTTACGCAGCACGTTTGAGCTTCTGCAAGAACCAATGAGGTTCATTCTCATGTTACGCATCACGTTTGAGCTTCAGCAAGAACCAGTGAGGATCATTCTCATGTTACGCAGCACGTTTGAGCTTCAGCAAGAACCAATGAGGTTCATTCTTGTGTTACGCATCACGTTTGAGCTTCAGCAAGAACCAATGAGGTTCATTCTCGTGTTACGCAGCACGTTTGAGCTTCAGCAAGAACCAATGAGGTTCATTCTCGTGTTACGCAGCACGTTTGAGCTTCAGCAAGAACCAATGAGGTTCATTCTTGTGTTACGTATCACGTTTGAGCTTCAGCAAGAACCAATGAGGTTCATTCTCGTGTTACGCAGCACGTTTGAGCTTCTGCAAGAACCAATGAGGTTCATTCTCGTATTACGCAGCACGTTTGAGTTTCAGCAAGAGCCAATGAGGATCATTCTCGTGTTACGCAGCACGTTTGAGCTTCAGCAAGAACCAATGAGGTTCATTCTCGTGTTACGCAGCACGTTTGAGCTTCTGCAAGAACCAATGAGGTTCATTCTCGTGTTACGCAGCACGTTTGAGCTTCTGCAAGAACCAGTGAGGATCATTCTCGTGTTACGCAGCACGTTTGAATTTCAGCAAGAGCCAATGAGGTTCATTTTCGTGTTACGCAGCACGTTTGAGCTTCAGCAAGAGCCAATGAGGATCATTCTCGTATTACGCAGCACGTTTGAGCTTCAGCAAGAGCCAATGAGGATCATTCTCGTGTTACGCAGCACGTTTGAGCTTCTGCAAGAACCAATGAGGTTCATTCTCGTGTTACGCAGCACGTTTGAGCTTCAGCAAGAACCAGTGAGGATCATTCTCGTGTTACGCAGCACGTTTGAATTTCAGCAAGAGCCAATGAGGTTCATTTTCGTGTTACGCAGCACGTTTGAGCTTCAGCAAGAGCCAATGAGGATCATTCTCGTGTTACGCAGCACGTTTGAGCTTCAGCAAGAGCCAATGAGGATCATTCTCGTGTTACGCAGCACGTTTGAGCTTCTGCAAGAACCAATGAGGTTCATTCTCGTGTTACGCAGCACGTTTGAGCTTCAGCAAGAGCCAATGAGGATCATTCTTGTGTTACGCATCATGTTTGCGCTTCAGCAAGAGCCAATGAGGATCATTCTTGTGTTACGCAGCACGTTTGAGCTTCAGCAAGAGCCAATGAGGATCATTCTCGTGTTACGCAGCACGTTTGAGCTTCTGCAAGAACCAATGAGGTTAATTCTCGTGTTACGCAGCACGTTTGAGCTTCAGCAAGAGCCAATGAGGATCATTCTCGTGTTACGCAGCACGTTTGAGCTTCAGCAAGAGCCAATGAGGATCATTCTTGTGTTACGCATCATGTTTGCGCTTCAGCAAGAGCCAATGAGGATCATTCTTGTGTTACGCAGCACGTTTGAGGTTCAGCAAGAGCCAATGAGGATCATTCTCGTGTTACGCAGCACGTTTGAGCTTCTCCAAGAACCAATGAGGTTCATTCTCGTGTTACGCAGCACGTTTGAGCTTCAGCAAGAACCAGTGAGGATCATTCTCGTGTTACGCAGCACGTTTGAATTTCAGCAAGAGCCAATGAGGTTCATTTTCGTGTTACGCAGCACGTTTGAGCTTCAGCAAGAGCCAATGAGGATCATTCTCGTGTTACGCAGCACGTTTGAGCTTCAGCAAGAGCCAATGAGGATCATTCTTGTGTTACGCATCATGTTTGAGCTTCAGCAAGAGCCAATGAGGATCATTCTTGTGTTACGCATCATGTTTGCGCTTCAGCAAGAGCCAATGAGGATCATTCTTGTGTTACGCAGCACGTTTGAGCTTCAGCAAGAGCCAATGAGGATCATTCTCGTGTTACGCAGCACGTTTGAGCTTCTGCAAGAACCAATGAGGTTCATTCTCGTGTTACGCAGCACGTTTGAGCTTCTCCAAGAACCAATGAGGTTCATTCTCGTGTTACGCAGCACGTTTGAGCTTCAGCAAGAACCAATGAGGTTCATTCTCGTGTTACGCAGCACGTTTGAGCTTCAGCAAGAACCAATGAGGTTCATTCTTGTGTTACGTATCACGTTTGAGCTTCAGCAAGAACCAATGAGGTTCATTCTCGTGTTACGCAGCACGTTTGAGCTTCTGCAAGAACCAATGAGGTTCATTCTCGTATTACGCAGCACGTTTGAGTTTCAGCAAGAGCCAATGAGGATCATTCTCGTGTTACGCAGCACGTTTGAGCTTCTGCAAGAACCAATGAGGTTCATTCTTGTGTTACGCAGCACGTTTGAGCTTCAGCAAGAACCAATGAGGTTCATTCTCGTGTTACGCAGCACGTTTGAGCTTCTGCAAGAACCAATGAGGTTCATTCTTGTGTTACGCATCACGTTTGAGCTTCAGCAAGAACCAATGAGGTTCATTCTCGTGTTACGCAGCACGTTTGAGTTTCAGCAAGAGCCAATGAGGTTCATTCTCGTGTTACGCAGCACGTTTGAGCTTCTGCAAGAACCAATGAGGTTCATTCTCGTGTTACGCAGCACGTTTGAGCTTCTCCAAGAACCAATGAGGTTCATTCTCGTGTTACGCAGCACGTTTGCGCTTCAGCAAGAACCAATGAGGTTCATTCTTGTGTTACGCATCACGTTTGAGCTTCTCCAAGAACCAATGAGGTTCATTCTCGTGTTACGCAGCACGTTTGAGCTTCAGCAAGAACCAGTGAGGATCATTCTCGTGTTACGCAGCACGTTTGAATTTCAGCAAGAGCCAATGAGGTTCATTTTCGTGTTACGCAGCACGTTTGAGCTTCAGCAAGAGCCAATGAGGATCATTCTCGTGTTACGCAGCACGTTTGAGCTTCTGCAAGAACCAATGAGGTTCATTCTCGTGTTACGCAGCACGTTTGAGCTTCAGCAAGAGCCAATGAGGATCATTCTTGTGTTACGCATCATGTTTGCGCTTCAGCAAGAGCCAATGAGGATCATTCTTGTGTTACGCAGCACGTTTGAGCTTCAGCAAGAGCCAATGAGGATCATTCTCGTGTTACGCAGCACGTTTGAGCTTCTGCAAGAACAATTGAGGTTCATTCTCGTGTTACGCAGCACGTTTGAGCTTCTCCAAGAACCAATGAGGTTCATTCTCGTGTTACGCAGCACGTTTGAGCTTCAGCAAGAACCAATGAGGTTCATTCTCGTGTTACGCAGCACGTTTGAGCTTCAGCAAGAACCAATGAGGTTCATTCTTGTGTTACGCATCACGTTTGAGCTTCAGCAAGAACCAATGAGGTTCATTCTCGTGTTACGTATCACGTTTGAGCTTCAGCAAGAACCAATGAGGTTCATTCTCGTGTTACGCAGCACGTTTGAGCTTCTGCAAGAACCAATGAGGTTCATTCTCGTATTACGCAGCACGTTTGAGTTTCAGCAAGAGCCAATGAGGATCATTCTCGTGTTACGCAGCACGTTTGAGCTTCTGCAAGAACCAATGAGGTTCATTCTTGTGTTACGCAGCACGTTTGAGCTTCAGCAAGAACCAATGAGGTTCATTCTCGTGTTACGCAGCACGTTTGAGCTTCTGCAAGAACCAATGAGGTTCATTCTTGTGTTACGCATCACGTTTGAGCTTCAGCAAGAACCAATGAGGTTCATTCTCGTGTTACGCAGCACGTTTGAGTTTCAGCAAGAGCCAATGAGGTTCATTCTCGTGTTACGCAGCACGTTTGAGCTTCAGCAAGAACCAATGAGGTTCATTCTTGTGTTACGCATCACGTTTGAGCTTCAGCAAGAACCAATGAGGTTCATTCTCGTGTTACGCAGCACGTTTGAGCTTCTGCAAGAACCAATGAGGTTCATTCTTGTGTTACGCATCACGTTTGAGCTTCAGCAAGAACCAATGAGGTTCATTCTCGTGTTACGCAGCACGTTTGAGTTTCAGCAAGAGCCAATGAGGTTCATTCTCGTGTTACGCAGCACGTTTGAGCTTCTGCAAGAACCAATGAGGTTCATTCTCGTGTTACGCAGCACGTTTGAGCTTCTGCAAGAACCAATGAGGTTCATTCTCGTGTTACGCAGCACGTTTGAGCTTCTCCAAGAACCAATGAGGTTCATTCTCGTGTTACGCAGCACGTTTGCGCTTCAGCAAGAACCAATGAGGTTCATTCTTGTGTTACGCATCACGTTTGAGCTTCAGCAAGAACCAATGAGGTTCATTCTCGTGTTACGCAGCACGTTTGAGCTTCTGCAAGAACCAATGAGGTTCATTCTTGTGTTACGCATCACGTTTGCGCTTCAGCAAGAACCAATGAGGTTCATTCTTGTGTTACGCATCACGTTTGAGCTTCAGCAAGAACCAATGAGGTTCATTCTCGTGTTACGCAGCACGTTTGCGCTTCAGCAAGAACCAATGAGGTTCATTCTTGTGTTACGCATCACGTTTGAGCTTCAGCAAGAACCAATGAGGTTCATTCTCGTGTTACGCAGCACGTTTGAGCTTCTCCAAGAACCAATGAGGTTCATTCTCGTGTTACGCAGCACGTTTGCGCTTCAGCAAGAACCAATGAGGTTCATTCTTGTGTTACGCAGCACGTTTGAGTTTCAGCAAGAGCCAATGAGGTTCATTCTCGTGTTACGCAGCACGTTTGAGCTTCTGCAAGAACCAATGAGGTTCATTCTCGTGTTACGCAGCACGTTTGAGCTTCTGCAAGAACCAATGAGGTTCATTCTCGTGTTACGCATCACGTTTGAGCTTCAGCAAGAACCAATGAGGTTCATTCTCGTGTTACGCAGCACGTTTGAGCTTCTGCAAGAACCAATGAGGTTCATTCTCATGTTACGCATCACGTTTGAGCTTCAGCAAGAACCAGTGAGGATCATTCTCATGTTACGCAGCACGTTTGAGCTTCAGCAAGAACCAATGAGGTTCATTCTTGTGTTACGCATCACGTTTGAGCTTCAGCAAGAACCAATGAGGTTCATTCTCGTGTTACGCAGCACGTTTGAGCTTCAGCAAGAACCAATGAGGTTCATTCTCGTGTTACGCAGCACGTTTGAGCTTCAGCAAGAACCAATGAGGTTCATTCTTGTGTTACGTATCACGTTTGAGCTTCAGCAAGAACCAATGAGGTTCATTCTCGTGTTACGCAGCACGTTTGAGCTTCTGCAAGAACCAATGAGGTTCATTCTCGTATTACGCAGCACGTTTGAGTTTCAGCAAGAGCCAATGAGGATCATTCTCGTGTTACGCAGCACGTTTGAGCTTCTGCAAGAACCAATGAGGTTCATTCTTGTGTTACGCATCACGTTTGAGCTTCAGCAAGAACCAATGAGGTTCATTCTCGTGTTACGCAGCACGTTTGAGCTTCTGCAAGAACCAATGAGGTTCATTCTCGTATTACGCAGCACGTTTGAGTTTCAGCAAGAGCCAATGAGGTTCATTCTCGTGTTACGCAGCACGTTTGAGCTTCTGCAAGAACCAATGAGGTTCATTCTCGTGTTACGCAGCACGTTTGAGCTTCTGCAAGAACCAATGAGGTTCATTCTCGTGTTACGCAGCACGTTTGAGCTTCTCCAAGAACCAATGAGGTTCATTCTTGTGTTACGCAGCACGTTTGAGCTTCTGCAAGAACCAATGAGGTTCATTCTCGTGTTACGCAGCACGTTTGAGCTTCTGCAAGAACCAATGAGGTTCATTCTCGTGTTACGCAGCACGTTTGAGCTTCTGCAAGAACCAATGAGGTTCATTCTCGTGTTACGCAGCACGTTTGAGCTTCTCCAAGAACCAATGAGGTTCATTCTCGTGTTACGCAGCACGTTTGAGCTTCAGCAAGAACCAATGAGGTTCATTCTCGTGTTACGCAGCACGTTTGAGCTTCAGCAAGAACCAATGAGGTTCATTCTCGTGTTACGCAGCACGTTTGAGCTTCAGCAAGAACCAATGAGGTTCATTCTCATGTTACGCATCACGTTTGAGCTTCAGCAAGAACCAGTGAGGATCATTCTTGTGTTACGCAGCACGTTTGAGCTTCAGCGAGAACCAATGAGGTTCATTCTCGTGTTACGCAGCACGTTTGAGCTTCAGCAAGAACCAATGAGGTTCATTCTCGTGTTACGCAGCACGTTTGAGCTTCAGCAAGAACCAATGAGGTTCATTCTCGTGTTACGCAGCACGTTTGAGCTTCTGCAAGAACCAATGAGGTTCATTCTCGTGTTACGCATCACGTTTGAGTTTCAGCAAGAACCAATGAGGTTCATTCTCATGTTACGCAGCACGTTTGAGCTTCAGCAAGAACCAGTGAGGATCATTCTTGTGTTACGCAGCACGTTTGAGCTTCAGCGAGAACCAATGAGGTTCATTCTCGTGTTACGCAGCACGTTTGAGCTTCAGCAAGAACCAATGAGGTTCATTCTCGTGTTACGCAGCACGTTTGAGCTTCAGCAAGAACCAATGAGGTTCATTCTCGTGTTACGCAGCACGTTTGAGCTTCTGCAAGAACCAATGAGGTTCATTCTCGTGTTACGCATCACGTTTGAGTTTCAGCAAGAACCAATGAGGTTCATTCTCGTGTTACGCAGCACGTTTGAGCTTCAGCAAGAACCAGTGAGGATCATTCTTGTGTTACGCAGCACGTTTGAGCTTCAGCGAGAACCAATGAGGTTCATTCTCGTGTTACGCAGCACGTTTGAGCTTCAGCAAGAACCAATGAGGTTCATTCTCGTGTTACGCAGCACGTTTGAGCTTCTGCAAGAACCAATGAGGTTCATTCTCGTGTTACGCATCACGTTTGAGTTTCAGCAAGAACCAATGAGGTTCATTCTCATGTTACGCAGCACGTTTGAGCTTCAGCAAGAACCAATGAAGTTCATTCTCGTGTTACGCAGCACGTTTGAGTTTCAGCAAGAACCAATGAGGTTCATTCTCATGTTACGCATCACGTTTGAGCTTCAGCAAGAACCAGTGAGGATCATTCTTGTGTTACGCAGCACGTTTGAGCTTCAGCGAGAACCAATGAGGTTCATTCTCGTGTTACGCAGCACGTTTGAGCTTCAGCAAGAACCAATGAGGTTCATTCTCGTGTTACGCAGCACGTTTGAGCTTCTGCAAGAACCAATGAGGTTCATTCTCGTGTTACGCAGCACGTTTGAGCTTCTGCAAGAACCAATGAGGTTCATTCTCGTATTACGCAGCACGTTTGAGTTTCAGCAAGAACCAATGAGGTTCATTCTCGTGTTACGCATCACGTTTGAGCTTCTGCAAGAACCAATGAGGTTCATTCTCATGTTACGCAGCACGTTTGAGCTTCAGCAAGAACCAATGAGGTTCATTCTCGTGTTACGCATCACGTTTGAGCTTCAGCAAGAACCAATGAGGTTCATTCTCGTGTTACGCAGCACGTTTGAGCTTCAGCAAGAACCAATGAGGTTCATTCTCGTGTTACGCAGCACGTTTGAGCTTCAGCAAGAACCAATGAGGTTCATTCTCGTGTTACGCAGCACGTTTGAGCTTCTGCAAGAACCAATGAGGTTCATTCTCGTGTTACGCAGCACGTTTGAGCTTCAGCAAGAACCAATGAGGTTCATTCTCGTGTTACGCAGCACGTTTGAGTTTCAGCAAGAACCAATGAGGTTCATTCTTGTGTTACGCAGCACGTTTGAGCATCAGCAAGAGCCAATGAGGTTCATTCTTGTGTTACGCAGCACGTTTGAGCTTCAGCAAGAACCAATGAGGTTCATTCTCGTGTTACGCAGCACGTTTGAGCTTCTGCAAGAACCAATGAGGTTCATTCTCGTGTTACGCAGCACGTTTGAGCTTCAGCAAGAACCAATGAGGTTCATTCTCGTGTTACGCAGCACGTTTGAGCTTCTGCAAGAACCAGTGAGGATCATTCTCGTGTTACGCAGCACGTTTGAGCTTCAGCAAGAACCAATGAGGTTCATTCTCGTGTTACGCAGCACGTTTGAGCTTCAGCAAGAACCAATGAGGTTCATTCTCGTGTTACGCAGGTTGTGAATAAAAGCCTAAATTAAATCTGTTCATCATAGAAAGCGATCAAATCTGTTCAGAAATGTGAACTAAACCGCTCAATTCATATGGATTAGTTTTACAATCTAATTAATGAACTTTTTTAAGCGTCAAAGTGGTAGTTGCGTAGCTGTCAATGAAGGGACAGAAATCTCTCAGATTTCATCAAAAAGATCTTAATTTGTGTTCTGAAGATGAACGAAAGTCTTATGGATTTGGAACGACATAAGGGTGAGTAATTAATTGAACAATCCCTTTAATGTACGGGGTGGCGCTGATAATAAGGGTGAGGCAGCCGTTCCGTCACACAGTACAAATATATAAACATTCTTAAATACATCTAAACATTCCTGCAAAATGACATATTAAGTCTTGTTGTCGGAGGAATTGATCAAAATGAAGTGAGTTTCTGCTTTAAATTAAGTTTATTTTTCTGACACCATTGGCATTACTTGTTCTTGTTTTAAGCAAAAACTCAATTTCTCTTCTTTTCTCAAGTCACGTTGCTTTTCCAGTAAATGTATCTTGATTTAAGAATGTTTCGATATTTGTGCTGGAAAACAAGACCGGAATACTGAGGAATAACATCCTTTTTTTTTTTTCAGTGCATTAGTCAATATGTCTGATCTGACTGTGTTTTGCAGCGTCTCGGGTCAGAACGCTTGCATTTCCCCAGCGTTTTGGCTCATTTTAGTTCTCTGCAGGACTCGTTAAAATCATGGCTGACCGCCTCTAATCTGTGTCGTGTTCATGTGTGATTAGTTCTGATGAGAGACGGATAGAAACAGTGACCTCTATCAGATGTCAGCACTGCTTCTGCTCTACACGATGAATGTTAAAGCATTTGTAGTGTGAATGAAATTCAGGATCACAATCCTGTTCAACAGACCCAGACTGACGCCTGCTTCACTTATGCTTTATGGTGATTCTGTGTGAACAAACACACTTATGAAGTCACTGAGGCTCTCAAAACGCCATCCAATGCTTCGGTCTCTCTTTTATAAAATATCTAAAATCGTACTCTTTGGCATTTTAGTACATTAGTACATGGATGTTTTTATGTTTTGTCTTGTTGTTCGTTTGCTTTTTTTGCAATGTACAGCACTTTAGAGCTACTGTGGTAACCTGTAAGGTGCTATATAAGTAATTTAATAAACAAATGAACGAAATATCTAAAATCACACAGTTACAACAGGACTCGATGTATAATGAAGATCTGAATGGTTCAGCTGCGTTCACAGTGAACAGGGAACGTTCTGGCAAGATTCTCTCAACGTTATAAACAAATGTTCTTCTAGTAACTTTAATAGAATTCGTTCCATGTTTTCTGGTTTTTAATAATGTTCTCAAAACATTAGCACAAAAACATTATTTATACAGAATTTATTTAATGTTTTTTTTCTGAAACATTTTAGTCCAGATAACTTTGAACAAATGTTTTATAAACGTTACTGGAAGATCTTTGAGAAAACCTTGCCAGAACGTTCCAATAACGCTTGCAATAATGATGGAGTCCAGATTAGCGTTTCTGCACAGATATTCACTAGAGGGAAAAGTGTGACAACTAGCCCCAGTACGTTGCACATGATTGACCGAGACTGAAGCTGTACTTACAGAAACCACACGTCCCAGCAGCGGCTTCATGAAGACACAGGGACTGAAGTCCTGCGGTAAACATGGTAAACGACTCCAGTTTTACTCCTCCAGCGCTTATAAATCCACTGTGAGCGAAATGTTCCATCCAAACATGCAGTGAATCCTGCACACATGTCACAAACACAGTGAGACCGAGTTACTCCAGCGCTTCACATGCACACAGAAGTGATGAAGAGAGAGAATGAAGATGAAGAATCCTGAGAGCAGCAGCAGAAGTGATGAGAGAGAGAGAGAGACAGAGAGAGAGCTGTGACTCCTCACTGACCGACACACACGCAGCTGACGCTCACACTGAGAGAGAGAGAGACGGAGAGAGAGAGAGAGAGAGAGAGAGAGAGAGAGAGAGAGAGAGAGAAAGAGAGAGAGTAACCACAGATGACTGAACGCTGAGAAAGTCATGTGAAGACTGGAGAAAGTCAAGGAGCAAGAAAAGAGAAGCTGTGAGAGAAACAGGAGCAGCGAGAGGGCGAGCGGTCGCTCATAACTAGCTGGTTAATTGCCCTATGGCAAGACATTTTAGCTTAAAACGTTCCCAGAGTTATTTATCATAATTGCATTTTTATTAGTAAGAAGTACAATTAGAGAGCTCTACAATAGTCATATGTCCTAATTGACTTCAATTCATTTTTAATTACAGAGTTCTACAATTAAAATTTTACTAGTAAAAAACATTACGGGTAATTGCAGAGCTCTCTAATTGAATTAGAGAGCTATTTAATTGGGTTTTTTACTAGTAAAAATTGCAGAGCTCCGTGCTAGTCAATGAAAGACATATGACTAGTAAAAATTCAATTGTAGTGCTCTCTTATTGGGATTCTTACAAGTAAAATTTCATTTGGAGAGCTCTCTTATTGGGATTCTTACTAGTAAAATTTCATTTGGAGAGCTCTCTAATTGGGATTCTTACAAGTAAAATCTCATTTGGAGAGTAAAATTTCATTTGGAGAGCTCACTAATTTTAATTCTTACTAGTAAAATTTCATTTGGAGAGCTCTCTAATTGGGATTATTACTAGTAAAATTTCATTTGGAGAGTAAAATTTCATTTGGAGAGTAAAATTTCATTTGGAGAGCTCTCTAATTGGGATTCTTACTAGTAAAATTTCATTTGGAGAGCTCACTAATTTTAATTCTTACTAGTAAAATTTCATTTGGAGAGTAAAATTTCATTTGGAGTGCTCTCTAATTGGGATTCTTACTAGTAAAATTTCATTTGGAGAGTAAAATTTCATTTGGATAGCTCTCTAATTGGGATTCTTACTAGTAAAATTTCATTTGGAGAGCTCACTAATTTTAATTCTTACTAGTAAAATTTCATTTGGAGAGCTCTCTAATTGGGATCCTTACAAGTAAAATTTCATTTGGAGAGTAAACTTTCATTTGGAGAGTAAAATTTCATTTGGAGAGCTCTCTAATTGGGATTCTTACTAGTAAAATTTCATTTGGAGAGCTCACTAATTTTAATTCTTACTAGTAAAATTTCATTTGGAGAGTAAAATTTCATTTGGAGTGCTCTCTAATTGGGATTCTTACTAGTAAAATTTCATTTGGAGAGCTCACTAATTGGGATTCTTACTAGTAAAATTTCATTTGGAGAGCTCACTAATTGGGATTCTTACTAGTAAAATTTCATTTGGAGAGCTCACTAATTTTAATTCTTACTAGTAAAATTTCATTTGGAGAGCTCACTAATTTTAATTCTTACTAGTAAAATTTCATTTGGAGAGTAAAATTTCATTTGGAGAGTAAAATTTCATTTGGAGAGCTCTAATTGGGATTATTACTAGTAAAATTTCATTTGGAGAGCTCTCTAATTGTGATTCTTACTAGTAAAATTTCATTTGGAGAGCTCTCTAATTGGGATTCTTACAAGTAAAATTTCATTTGGAGAGTAAAATTTCATTTGGAGAGTTCACTAATTTTAATTCTTACTAGTAAAATTTCATTTGGAGAGCTCTCTAATTTTAATTCTTACTAGTAAAATTTCATTTGGAGAGCTCTCTAATTTTAATTCTTACTAGTAAAATTTCATTTGGAGAGCTCTCTAATTGGAATTCTTACTAGTAACATTTCATTTGGAGAGCTCTCTAATTTTAATTCTTACTAGTAAAATTTCATTTGGAGAGTAAAATTTCATTTGGAGAGCTCACTAATTTTAATTCTTACTAGTAAAATTTCATTTGGAGAGTAAAATTTCATTTGGAGAGCTCTCTAATTGGGATTATTACTAGTAAAATTTCATTTGGAGAGTAAAATTTCATTTGGAGAGCTCTCTAATTGGTATCCTTACAAGTAAAATTTCATTTGGAGAGCTCACTAATTTTAATTCTTACTAGTAAAATTTCATTTGGAGAGTAAAATTTCATTTGGAGAGCTCTCTAATTGGGATTCTTACAAGTAAAATTTCATTTGGAGAGTTCACTAATTTTAATTCTTACTAGTAAAATTTCATTTGGAGAGCTCTCTAATTGGGATTCTTACAAGTAAAATTTCATTTGGAGAGTAAAATTTCATTTGGAGAGCTCTCTAATTGGTATCCTTACAAGTAAAATTTCATTTGGAGAGCTCACTAATTGGTATCCTTACAAGTAAAATTTCATTTGGAGAGTAAAATTTCATTTGGAGAGTTCACTAATTTTAATTCTTACTAGTAAAATTTCATTTGGAGAGTTCACTAATTTTAATTCTTACTAGTAAAATTTCATTTGGAGAGCTCTCTAATTTTAATTCTTACTAGTAAAATTTCATTTGGAGAGCTCTCTAATTGGGATTCTTACTAGTAAAATTTCATTTGGAGAGCTCACTAATTGGGATTCTTACTAGTAACATTTCATTTGGAGAGCTCTCTAATTTTAATTCTTACTAGTAAAATTTCATTTGGAGAGCTCTCTAATTGGGATTCTTACTAGTAACATTTCATTTGGAGAGCTCTCTAATTTTAATTCTTACTAGTAAAATTTCATTTGGAGAGCTCTCTAATTGGGATTCTTACTAGTAAAAATACAATTACAACAAGTAACTCTGGAAACATTTGAAGGTAAATCGGCTTGCCATACCGTGTTGAGCTTGAGCTTTTGTCCTGAGCTGCAGACGTGTGCTGAGATAAAGACCGCATGTGTTTGAGCTTCATCACGGCCGTGTCATCGGCTCATTCTCTTCCTCATGCTGTGTGTGTGCAGATAAGAGACAAACAGATTCACTCATAAACACACAACGCAACAATACAAGAACTAATACAAGGAATGATTCACTTCTGTGCTCATTTACTCCCTCATGGCAGGAGAGATTCAGCATCTGTTACCACTCACACTAACTCTCAGATTCAGCTTTATATCTATGATGGGCATAGAAAACAAAAAAATTACAAAAAAATATGTAATGTTTAACCTCATGTAAATGTTATTTTTTTCATGATTTTTCTTTATTTTATTGTTATCATCATTATTATTATTATTATTATTATTATTATTATTTTGTTCTATACTGTACAATTTGTTCTACTTTTGTACAATTTCATGTGAGTTGTTTTTGGCATTAATAAAGGCATTATAATTTAAGTTACAATTCAGATTTTTTGATTCTATTAAACATTATGCAAACATTATTTTGATGAGTTCTGTTGACATAATAATATTGATTATTGCATCAACTTAATATTGTGTGTAATTTAAACTGTTCTCTGATTTTTAATTAAGTTTAATGAAATTCTCTTGATATCTTTGAAAATTGGGCCATGGATTTCTAGTTCCCAGCAGGCTTTGCACAGGACTGGATCAGGAGAATAAATTTGAATATGACATTAAGAGTTAATATTTTATTTGTGTTTTAGTGAAGGGAAAGACCTGTTTGACATTCTGGGGACTCCTGAGACTTATATTACATCTTGTAAAAAGGGGCAAAAAAGGTCTATAATATTTCTAATATTAACAGGGACCTTTTATGCCCCTTTTTACAAGATGTAATATCAGGAGTCCCCAGAATGTGTCTGTGAAGTTTCAGCTCAAAATACCCCACAGATCATTTATTAAACCATGTTGTAAATGCCCATTTTTGAGTGGAGGAAAAAATATTGATAAGCTATTTGTAAGATCAATTGGTTCAACGGCCACAACTCAGTAGTTGGAACAACTTATTTTTTTATAATTAAGACAAATTTTGCTACAAATTAAGCTCATTTAACTCACTATAGTTTGTTGAACACCATTTCACTACCAGTTGCCATACATTTTTTTTTTTTTTGAGCCAAAACATTTGTTTGTGGGCAATTATTTCAGTTGATCATTTTTACATTGGTGTTATTTGACTCATTTTGTAGATGAACTCATGAGACATTAGAACCACTAAACTTCTTCATTATCATTTTCACACTCATTTCTGTACTTGAATAGTAATTAGAGATCTCATTACACACAACTGACACTGGCAAGTCCTGACAAGATCGTTAATACTCACACACACACACACACACACACACACACACACACACACGCACGCACGCACACACGCACGCACACACACACACACACACACGCACACACACTCAATCCTGCAGCCGAATTATTCCTATACTCATGAGTGACAACAGAACCAAACTCTCAGCATGTCTTTCTGAGTAATGTTTTCACATCATGTCTCAGTCAGTTGCTGATGCTGCTGGATGTCCGGTTTCAGATGATCCAGTGTGTGACTGAAGCGTCAGATGATCCAGTGCTGAAGTGTGTTTGACTGAAGCGTCAGCAGAGTGGCTGAAATGCGTCCCATCTGTCCTTCTAACAGACGGCCAGCGGATTGAGTTCCTGATCGCTGAGATAACGCATGCCCTGGATTTCCAGGTGTCACAATACCACTAAAAAACCAAGACCAAGAACCAAAAACCAAGGATCAAATATCATGAGTAGTTGTAAGACGCTGGATTGAGTGTCTGGACGTCTGAATGAGCTTCAACCTCAGCAGGACACACACTAATGATTAAATATTCATCACACTGCTTGAATAAACCTCAGAGTGTTTGAAACAAAACTGTTCTAAGAACGTTTTTATCATAAATGATGACAGAATGTTAATTTTTCAGTGAACGATTCCTTTAAAAGGATAGTTCACCCAAAAATGAAAATTAGCCCATGATTTACTCACCCTCAAGCCATCCTATAGGTGTATATGACATTCTTCTTTCAGATGAATACAATCTGAGTTATATTAAAAAAATGTCCTGGCTCTTCCAAGCTTTACAATGGCACTGAATGGAGGACGAGATTTTGAAGCCCCAAAAAAGAGCGTCCATCCATCATAAAAGTGATCCATACGACTCCTGGGGTTAATAAAGGCCTTCTAAAGCGAAGCAATGCGTTTGTGTAAGTAAAATATCCATTTTAAAACTTTATAAAGGAAAAATAACTAGCTTCCGGCCAAATGAACATATGGATTTGACTTAAGTCTAAGCGCAACTTATGTGAGTAATGCGACAAACTGCCGATATTTACGCTACGCTACTTCTGACGTCATGAGTTGCGTAAGTTGCGCATTAGGCACAAGTAGAGTAGAGACTATGTACTTTTATGATAGACAGATGCACTTTTATGATAGATAGATAGATGCACTTTTATGATGGATAGATGCACTTCTTTGATGGAAAGATGCACTTTTTTGGACTTCAAAACATCGATTTCAAAACAGCCATTCACTGCAATTATAAAGCTTAGAAAGAGCCAGGACATTTTTTAATATAACTCCGATTGTATTCGTATGAAAGAAGAATGTCAAATACACCTAGGATGAATTGAGGGTGAGTAAATCATGGGCTAATTTTATTTTTGTGTGAACTATCCCTGTAATAAAGCACATTTTCATGACTTGACCATAATAGATGTAATCTTTGGTTGATATGAGGCACCTGAGCGCAGCTTTACTGCTCACGTCTCCTGTCAGCGTGTGATTTAATATGAGTGAATCATCAGGGGGTTTTAAGTGTCAGATCAGGTCGAATGAGCCGTCTAGTGTCTGCTGCGGGATTCTGCCCGTATCTTGTATCTCGACGTTCGGTTCTCGACCTCATTCTGTCTCTGATTCCTCTCAATCCATGGCCTTCGGCTTATAGTTTAATCTGCTTTGGTTCTACACACACGGACACACAGATGCTCTGGAAACAAGCACTGTCCGTCATTCTGGTGAAGCCATTAGACTGACAGCTTCGACGCTTTATTAGGGTTCAATGTGCTGTGAATGATATCTGAAAATAAGCCAACGCATTCCACAGGTCAGCGTTTATCAGATCAAACCAAATCAAAGCAAAGCGTGTTATTGATCATTCATATCACCTCAGGATGGAGATAATAAAAGCATAATAATACAGCAGGAACATGATCAATCTTCTGCTCATCATCATCTGTTTCTCTCTCTCTGACCTTTTTCTCTACCTCCGTAACACAGTCTTTTTTCGGATTATCGATCACTTTTGCTCAGCCACTGTTTTTGTCTTTGTGGAGGCTGAATCAGAGCTTTGAGTCTCATATCCTCATAATTCATTTTTTATAAGCCAGGTTATAGCAGTTAACTTACATTTTTACTTTTATATTTAATCATTTTGCAGATGCTTTTGTCCAGAGCAACTTACAAATTGAAGAGAACAAAAGAAGCAGTTCAACCAACAAAGAGCAGTAATATGTGAGTGATGTGAGACGAGTCTCAGTCAGTCTCACAGTACACAGGTTTAAAAATGAATGGAATAGAATGGAATGGAATGGAATAGAATGGAATAGAATGGAATGGAATAGAATGGAATGGAATGGAATAGAATATAGAATAGAATAGAATAGAATAGAGTAGAATAGAATAGAATAGAATAGAATAGAACAGAACAGAATAGAATAGAATATAATAGAATAGAATAGAACAGAATAGAATAGAATAGAATAGAACAGAATAGAACATAATAGAATAGAATAGAATAGAATAGAATGGAATGGAATGGAATGGAATATAGAATAGAATAGAATAGAATAGAATAGAATAGAACAGAATAGAATAGAATAGAACAGAATATAACAGAATAGAATAGAATAGAATAGAATAGAATAGAATAGAATAGAATAGAACAGAACAGAATAGAACATAATAGAATAGAATAGAATAAAATAGAACATAATAGAATAGAATAGAATAGAATAGAATAGAATAGAATAGAATAGAATAGAATAGAATAGAATAGAACAGAACAGAACAGAATAGAAAGTGTTAGTATTATTGGGTCAAGTGCAGGTTTATGAGGAGAGGAGTGATGTGTGTCTCTTCGGCTCGATAAACACACTCTTGCTGCAGCTTCTGGATCAGTTGCGGAGGTTTGACAGATGCTGGAAGGAGAGAGCATTACAAGAGTCCAGTCTGGAGAGAACAAGAGCTTGGGCCAGGAGTTGTGTAGCTTCGATAGGAAGGGCCTGATCTTCCTAATGTTGTATAAAGCAAATCTGCAGGACTGTGAAGTTCAACTGATCATCAATCACAACTCAGAGGTTCCTGGCTGTCCTGGATGGAGTTATAGATGATGAACCTACAGCTGAATGGAGAAGTTGTGATGAAGTGTTGGGTTGGTCGAAACCACGAGCAGTTCTGTCTTCACAAGGTTGAGTTAAAGTTGATGGTATTTCATCCAGCAAGAAAAGTCTGAGGCTGGACTGAGAGATAGAGTTGTGTGTCATTAGCATAGCAGTGATTGAAAAATCAAAAAAACAAAAACATGTTTCTGAATGACAGATCCTAGTGATGACATGTAGATGTAGAAGAGAAGCGGTCCCAGCACTGAGCCCTGAGGCACTCCAGTAGCTAGATGATAACAGTGATGGGAAAACCTATGTTTCTGAATGACAGACACTAGTGATGACATGTAGATGGAGAAGAGAAGCGGTCCCAGCACTGAGCCCTGAGGCACTCCAGTAGCTAGATGATAACAGTGATGGGAAAAGCCATGTTTCTGAATGACAGATCCCAGTGATGACATGTAGATGGAGAAGAGAAGCGGTCCCAGCACTGAGCCCTGAGGCACTCCAGTAGCTAGATGATAACAGTGATGGGAAAACCTATGTTTCTGAATGACAGACACTAGTGATGACATGTAGATGGAGAAGAGAAGCGGTCCCAGCACTGAGCCCTGAGGCACTCCAGTAGCTAGATGATAACAGTGATGGGATAAACCATGTTTCTGAATGACAGATCCCAGTGATGACATGTAGATGGAGAAGAGAAGCGGTTCCAGCACTGAGCCCTGAGGCACTCCAGTAGCTAGATGATAACAGTAATGGGAAAAGCCATGTTTCTGAATGACAGATCCTAGTGATGACATGTAGATGGAGAAGAGAAGCGGTCCCAGCACTGAGCCCTGAGGCACTCCAGTAGCTAGATGATAACAGTGATGGGAAAACCCATGTTTCTGAATGACAGATCCTAGTGATGACATGTAGATGGAGAAGAGAAGCGGTCCCAGCACTGAGCCCTGAGGCACTCCAGTAGCTAGATGATAACAGTGATGGGAAAACCCATGTTTCTGAATGACAGATCCTAGTGATGACATGTAGATGGAGAAGAGAAGCGGTCCCAGCACTGAGCCCTGAGGCACTCCAGTAGCTAGATGATAACAGTGATGGGAAAACCCATGTTTCTGAATGACAGATCTAGTGATGACATGTAGATGGAGAAGAGAAGCGGTCCCAGCACTGAGCCCTGAGGCACTCCAGTAGCTAGATGATAACAGTGATGGGAAAACCCATGTTTCTGAATGACAGATCTAGTGATGACATGTAGATGGAGAAGAGAAGCGGTCCCAGCACTGAGCCCTGAGGCACTCCAGTAGCTAGATGATAACAGTGATGGGATAAACCATGTTTCTGAATGACAGATCTAGTGATGACATGTAGATGGAGAAGAGAAGCGGTCCCAGCACTGAGCCCTGAGGCACTCCAGTAGCTAGATGATAACAGTGATGGGAAAACCCATGTTTCTGAATGACAGATCCTAGTGATGACATGTAGATGGAGAAGAGAAGCGGTCCCAGCACTGAGCCCTGAGGCACTCCAGTAGCTAGATGATAACAGTGATGGGAAAACCCATGTTTCTGAATGACAGATCCTAGTGATGACATGTAGATGGAGAAGAGAAGCGGTCCCAGCACTGAGCCCTGAGGCACTCCAGTAGCTAGATGATAACAGTGATGGGAAAACCCATGTTTCTGAATGACAGATCTAGTGATGACATGTAGATGGAGAAGAGAAGCGGTCCCAGCACTGAGCCCTGAGGCACTCCAGTAGCTAGATGATAACAGTGATGGGAAAACCCATGTTTCTGAATGACAGATCTAGTGATGACATGTAGATGGAGAAGAGAAGCGGTCCCAGCACTGAGCCCTGAGGCACTCCAGTAGCTAGATGATAACAGTGATGGGAAAACCCATGTTTCTGAATGACAGATCCTAGTGATGACATGTAGATGGAGAAGAGAAGCGGTCCCAGCACTGAGCCCTGAGGCACTCCAGTAGCTAGATGATAACAGTGATGGGAAAACCCATGTTTCTGAATGACAGATCTAGTGATGACATGTAGATGGAGAAGAGAAGCGGTCCCAGCACTGAGCCCTGAGGCACTCCAGTAGCTAGATGATAACAGTGATGGGAAAACCCATGTTTCTGAATGACAGATCCTAGTGATGACATGTAGATGGAGAAGAGAAGCGGTCCCAGCACTGAGCCCTGAGGCACTCCAGTAGCTAGATGATAACAGTGATGGGATAAACCATGTTTCTGAATGACAGATCCTAGTGATGACATGTAGATGTAGAAGAGAAGCGGTCCCAGCACTGAGCCCTGAGGCACTCCAGTAGCTAGATGATAACAGTGATGGGAAAACCTATGTTTCTGAATGACAGACACTAGTGATGACATGTAGATGGAGAAGAGAAGCGGTCCCAGCACTGAGCCCTGAGGCACTCCAGTAGCTAGATGATAACAGTGATGGGAAAAGCCATGTTTCTGAATGACAGATCCCAGTGATGACATGTAGATGGAGAAGAGAAGCGGTCCCAGCACTGAGCCCTGAGGCACTCCAGTAGCTAGATGATAACAGTGATGGGATAAACCATGTTTCTGAATGACAGATCCCAGTGATGACATGTAGATGGAGAAGAGAAGCGGTTCCAGCACTGAGCCCTGAGGCACTCCAGTAGCTAGATGATAACAGTAATGGGAAAAGCCATGTTTCTGAATGACAGATCCTAGTGATGACATGTAGATGGAGAAGAGAAGCGGTCCCAGCACTGAGCCCTGAGGCACTCCAGTAGCTAGATGATAACAGTGATGGGATAAACCATGTTTCTGAATGACAGATCTAGTGATGACATGTAGATGGAGAAGAGAAGCGGTCCCAGCACTGAGCCCTGAGGCACTCCAGTAGCTAGATGATAACAGTGATGGGAAAACCCATGTTTCTGAATGACAGATCCTAGTGATGACATGTAGATGGAGAAGAGAAGCGGTCCCAGCACTGAGCCCTGAGGCACTCCAGTAGCTAGATGATAACAGTGATGGGAAAACCCATGTTTCTGAATGACAGATCCTAGTGATGACATGTAGATGGAGAAGAGAAGCGGTCCCAGCACTGAGCCCTGAGGCACTCCAGTAGCTAGATGATAACAGTGATGGGAAAACCCATGTTTCTGAATGACAGATCTAGTGATGACATGTAGATGGAGAAGAGAAGCGGTCCCAGCACTGAGCCCTGAGGCACTCCAGTAGCTAGATGATAACAGTGATGGGAAAACCCATGTTTCTGAATGACAGATCCTAGTGATGACATGTAGATGGAGAAGAGAAGCGGTCCCAGCACTGAGCCCTGAGGCACTCCAGTAGCTAGATGATAACAGTGATGGGAAAACCCATGTTTCTGAATGACAGACACTAGTGATGACATACGCCTCAAAACCAAGGATCTAAAAATAGGACAAATGTGCCTACAGATGGGGGGAATTAAAAAAATATAATTAAAAGGGGTGAGTTCTGAAAAAAGACTGATATATTAAGGAGCATCTGGCAGTCGTACATTAACAGCGTAGAGACATGTTGAGCGACATTTTGACTTAATGACAAAAAATAAACAGACGGCATGCCATAGACAACGGTGCCATCTTGGATCATTTTGGTGACACATTTAAGCCTGAACACAAAACCTAACCGAGCTCAACCAAATGTACAGATGCACAATGCAAAAACCTCAGAAGAGAGATTGATCTTAAAATAAAGTCTTGGTCCTCTGTCGTATTGATCTGAACTCGAGACGGTTGGTTTGTGTCGTCTGAAAGAGAGACGAGTCTGCAGTGAATCGATCAATGAACGTGAACGGCTGGGTTTCATGTATTATGTGTGTCCGTCTGTAAAACATCACACTGCAAAAAAATTATGTTCTTCCTCAGTGTTTCTGTCTCGTGTTCCAGCACAAATATCTAAACATTCCTAAATCATGATGCATTTACTGGAGAAGGATAATATTAAGATATTAATACTTGTTTTCTGAGAAATTGGTCAAAATGGAACCTTACAAACAAACCTTATCGCAACCCACAAATACTAGTGAAGTGACCTGAAGATAACCCAGTCAACACTATCGCAGAAAGCGCAGAGCCTGCGAATAATTAATAGTGCTGTGGAGCCGCCGAAACCCTCCAGAGACTCAGTGTCTAAAATAAGCCCAGCGTCTGATCTCACATCAGCTATTGTCTGATCTAGATCTGCGGAAGATGAACTCATCTGGGAAAACCTCTGCCCACTGAAGCTAACCTTGATCCAGCCTGGAGAGAAATGACACGTGTGATGAAGAGAAGCACACGGACACGAGGAGAGCGAGAGATGAAACGGCCTGAGGCGTCCATGACTGTGTCCTCAAGACGTCTTACTACACTAGATCAGCATCATCTTACACTAGTTAAACACTGGTAAACAGATCCAGGCATTCATGCAGCAATGCTATATTTAATTAATGTAAGAATCATTTATTAACAAACAAGTATTCATTACTTCAATGAGCTCATAAAATCACTACATTTTTTAAATTAATACCTTATTAGCTAACTGTGATTTTGTATATGTATATTTCTGAAATGCATGTTTCCTCTGATAACTGGTCACTCTAAACTGAATGTTAATGTATGGAAGTTTTTTCCTAACATAATTAAAATTAAAATGCTTAAAACGATCAAATAATAAATCAAAGTCTCAAAACAACTGTTCAAATTATAAATCAAATGGTCAAAATATTAAATAATAAATCAAACTCTCTGATTTATCATTTGATTTGCCATTTTCGATGTGCGTTTGAGCTTTTGATTTATAATTTGAGCATTTGATTTATGATTTGAGCATTGACTTATAGATTTAATTATGACAGGTTTATACTGGGTTGATAATGAAAATTAAAAATCAAATCCGAATGAGGAAATGAAATTGCATTTGAGCATTTGATTTATCATTTGAACAGTTGTTTTGAGATTTTGATTTATTATTTGATCTTTTTAAGCATTTTAATTTTAATTATGTTAGGAAAAAACTTCCATACTAAACTGTAATATGGACTTATGCACTTTCTGTAAAGCTGCTTTGAAATTAATTGTGAAAAGCGCTATACAAATAAACGTGAATTGAACTGAATTCAGAACAGGTTAAATCATCCAGAATATCACATTCAATACGTCAACATCCAGTTGCAGAAATTGTGTTCATGACTTGACCTGAACAAACCGTTTGACCCACTTCTACTATAAACTCGTGACACGTATTTCCACATCACTGAATAATGATGTTTGCAGACTGGAAAGTACAGTCTGAATGGTTAATGTGATGCTAGCCTTATTTTTGACCTCATAAAATAAACATGTGTGCGTCACTGGAACTGCATTTGTGCTCTTTATGAGGCTTTGAATCACTAATGTTGTTGTTGCACTTTCGTTTTTTAGCTTTTTAAGTGATTTTCCTCCTCAGTATTTTTGTCTTGTTTTCAAGTACAAATATCATAAATTAAGATAAAATTACTACAGATGAAATTATTATGAATACTGGCTTCCGGCAACGGCCATACATGTGTTCATAAGAGTGACCTCTGACCCTGCATATGACATGTTCACAAGAGTGACCTCTGATCCCGCGAATGACGTGTGTTCACAAGAGTGACTTCTGACCCCACATATGACATCCGTTCACAAGAGTGACCTCTGACCCCACATATGACATCCGTTCACAAGAGTGACCTCTGACCCCGCGTATGACATCCGTTCACAAGAGTGACCTCTGACCCCACATATGACATGCGTTCACAAGAGTGACCTCTGACCCCACGTATGACATGCGTTCACAAGAGTGACCTCTGACCCCGCGTATGACATGCGTTCACAAGAGTGACCTCTGACCCCACGTATGACATCCGTTCACAAGAGTGACCTCTGACCCCACGTATGACATCCGTTCACAAGAGTGACCTCTGACCCCGCGTATGACATGCGTTCACAAGAGTGACCTCTGACCCCACGTATGACATGCGTTCACAAGAGTGACCCCTGACCCCGTGTATGACATGTGTTCACAAGAGTGACCTCTGACCCCGCGTATGACATGCGTTCACAAGAGTGACCTCTGACCCCACGTATGACATGCGTTCACAAGAGTGACCTCTGACCCCGCGTATGACATGCGTTCACAAGAGTGACCTCTGACCCCACGTATGACATCCGTTCACAAGAGTGACCTCTGACCCCACGTATGACATCCGTTCACAAGAGTGACCTCTGACCCCGCGTATGACATGCGTTCACAAGAGTGACCTCTGACCCCACGTATGACATGCGTTCACAAGAGTGACCCCTGACCCCGCGTATGACATGCGTTCACAAGAGTGACCTCTGACCCCGCGTATGACATGCGTTCACAAGAGTGACCTCTGACCCCGCGTATGACATGCGTTCACAAGAGTGACCTCTGACCCCGCGTATGACATCCGTTCACAAGAGTGACCTCTGACCCCACATATGACATGCGCTCACAAGAGTGACCCCTGACCCCGCGTATGACATGCGTTCACAAGAGTGACCTCTGACCCCGCGTATGACATGCGTTCACAAGAGTGACCTCTGACCCCGCGTATGACATGCGTTCACAAGAGTGACCTCTGACCCCGCGTATGACATGCGTTCACAAGAGTGACCTCTGACCCCGCGTATGACATGCGTTCACAAGAGTGACCTCTGACCCCGCGTATGACATGCATACACAAGTGACTTCTGACCCCGCGTATGACATGCATTCACAAGAGTGACCTCTGACCCCGTGTATGACATGCGCTCACAAGAGTGACCTCTGACCCCACGTATGACATGCATACACAAGGATGACCTCTGACCCTGCGTATGACGTGCATTCACAAGAGTGACCTCTGACCCCGCGTATGACATGAGCTCACAAGAGTGACCTCTGACCCCACATATGACATGCGTTCACAAGAGTGACCTCTGACCCCGCGTATGACATGCAGACACAAGGGTGACCTCTGACCCCACATATGACATGCATTCACAAGAGTGACCTCTGACCCCGCGTATGACATGCATACACAAGGGTGACCTCTGACCCCGCGTATGACATTCGCTCACAAGAGTGACCTCTGACCCTGCGTATGACATGCATTCACAAGAGTGACCTCTGACCCTGCGTATGACATGCGTTCACAAGAGTGACCTCTGACCCCGCGTATGACATACGTTCACAAGAGTGACCTCTGACCCCGCGTATGACATGCGCTCACAAGAGTGACCTCTGACCCCACATATGACATGCGTACACAAGAGTGACCTCTGACCTCGCGTATGACATGCATTCACAAGAGTGACCTCTGACCCCACATATGACATGCGTACACAAGAGTGACCTCTGACCCCGCGTATGACATGCATTCACAAGAGTGACCTCTGACCCCGCATATGACGGAGCTCCTCTTCTATCAAAATCCTCCAACATCTTTTTTTGGTAACACTTTACAATAAGGTTCATTAATTAGCATTAGTTAACTACCTTAGTTAACATTAACTAATAATGAACAATACTTCTTCAGCATTTATTAATCTTAGTTAATATTAATTTCAACATTTACTAACACTTTATTAAAATCAAAGGATGTATTAGTTAACATTAGTTAATACACTGTGAACAGCTGGATTTTTACTAACTAACATTAACAAAGATGAATAAATACTGTAACAAATGTATTTTTCATTGTTAGTTCATACATTAACTAATGTTAACTAATTAACCTTATTGTAAAGTGTTACCATTTATTTATTTTTTTAAATAGTAACGGGGTCAGAGGTCAACATTCTGTCGGATGTGTGATTATAAAGTTATAAATATGCATATTTTTCTTACACAAACTCATGTTTTCGCTGTAGAAGGCCTTTATTACCCCGTATAGGGTTTTATGGTGGATGGATGCTCTTTTTTGAGCTTCAAAAACTCGGACACTAATGCCATTATAAAGCTGGGAAGAGCCAGGGTATTAATATAACTCTTACTGTGAGAAGAAAGTCATAAACACCCTAACCCTACACCTATAGGATGGCTTGAGGGAGAGTAAATCATGGGATAATGTTCATTTTTGTGTGAACTATCCTTTAACCTGGTGAGTGTGTAGATTTGTGGATCTCCTCGTGTCCCTCAGATGATCAGATCTTCAGTGTTTCTGGTTTCTGGAAGGAGTCGAGTGACAGCAGGAGGACGAGCTGATAAAGGAAGAGCTCGGGGAGGAAATCTTTCTGTGCCCTTTCCAGGTCATGCATTATTAACACGGAGCATGTTGAACAAATATAAATCTAATGGAGTCATTGACTTCACGCGCTGCTAAATGTCAAGACATTCACACATTCACACGGCTGATGTACATCCGCACTAAAGGACACTAACCGTTGTGTGTGTGTGTGTTTAAATGTGAGAATGTCTCATTATCAGGATGGTCTGTGTGTTTTAAACAGCTCGCAGTGCTCGGAGAATGAACATGATCTGAAGAATAAAATATGAAAAAATATATATTTGTATCAATAATAATAATAATAATATATTATTAATAGTACTAGTAATATTAATTTACTATTATTATACTATAATAATAATAATATATATATAATTAGCTTGAAATAAACATTTAGATTTTTTTATTATTATATAGAATTATTTTTTAATAATAATAATAGCTGCAATATTTCGTTTTTAGTATTAAAATAAAATTTATTATTAATATATGAATTATATTTGTGTTATGCTACAATAACAATTATAATAAATATGACATTACCCTTATTACATTAATATTATATATTCTATTATAGTTGTATTATTACAATACAATACAAAAATGAATGTTATAATTATTAAAATAAAATAAAAATATTATTATATAAATTTATTATAATTGTCTATTATTACATTATAATAATAATAATGAAAATATATATTAGGATAAAAAACTGTTTATAATACTTCAATAATACTATTAAGATTTATGACTATATAAAAGTATTTTTATCATAACACAATAGTAATAATAATTGTAATTAAAATAAAAGTATATATTTTTTATATAAATGTATTATAATTATTTATTATACTACAATAATAATAATTATTATTTATATTATTATATAAAACATTTTTTTTTAGCCATTTAATAAACATTTGAAGAAAAAGCACAAACTGCCTGGACCTTAATCTGAAAATGATGTGCATGTAAATGTGGTTCCATACTAATACAGAATATCAGAATAATGAATGGATGCTTTCTCACAACCGCAGTGACTGTGTTTCTGAAGGGTTATCCATATGCTCCTGTTGCTCCGGCAAATCCCGAGGGACGGTCTGCCGATCCCAGCGGGACGATTCCAGTGGCATTCAGAGACGCTGGCGTTTATTTTAAGATCTCAGAGACGATGGAGACATTTAACACACGACACGCTGGGCGGCTTTAGCCTGAAAACATGCGTGACATATTACTGCGCGCGAGGTGAATGCTAAACAGGCCTTTACACGTCCATGAGTCACGCTCGTTACTGGAGTGAATATTGTGCCGTAGCAACACTTGTTTAAAGATACAATATGTAAGATTTTTGTAATAAAATATCCCAAAATCACTTGCACAGTGTGATATTTTCCTGCAGTTGTGTACTTCACAAATTCCCAAAGATTTTCAATTTCAGAGAAATTCCAATTTTAAATAATGACTCGTCCCTGTTCACCTGTCGCCTGTCAATGACGTAATATCCGCGTTATCGCTGGTTTCCGCTCGTTCTGCCGTCGTAACCATGGCGACAGACGTGGACAACTAGGTTACATCTAACGACGCGCTCACGCTGTTGTTGTTTTGTTCAAACATTATGGATCATGGCAAGCAGACTTTGGGACAAAAGGAGAACTAAAACGAGGATCAATATCGGCGTGGCGTTTTCGAGATGCTGAGAGCTAGCGTCCGCGGCTAACTTCGACTTGACAGAGACGCGCAAATGTAGAGGTGAGCAAATGTACATAAAACTAATCTATGTTATATAGCTCAACATGATGAAATGTTAAAATATGATCAGTATGTTATTCTAATGTTGATCTCGCTCACTGCTAGTCTCATACAGACAAACTAACACATAGAATAACATTATAACTTTAACACACTCAAATGCAGTTTAGTGTGATAGTGTAGAGCAAGTGAAACAGCACTGCGTTACCTCACAAGATTCATTCGTCTAATAAACTGACCAGTGTGAGTATTATTCTGAATGTTCTCATCCCTTTATATCCGCGGGACTCGCGTGTGACGCTGAGATCTGTCTCTCATTAGCACTCGCGCTCTGCTTCACACCACAGTCATGTTAAAAACATCAATGTATTCACTCATACATAAACTTATTAGATCCATCAGCATGACGACAAGTTCCATAACTCCGCTTATGCGTCATCAACCTACGCCTTTGTTATTGTAAGAGGTTAGCGACCCCTAGCGGCGAAAACAATTACATATTGTAGCTTAAACAGATGCAAACTACCACTTCACTGTCATGACGGTTTCAGCTCTCAATCCTTCCAAACACAAAAGCTCATGTGAAGCTGTTAGCGAAAACTATGAGGAAAAATGTTAGTTGTTGACCTTGTTCAAATGATAACTGTATTAATGTTCACTCCAGCGCATGATATCATTGTTTATTATAATCCTTCTCATCCTAGTCCAATGGCACTGTACAACGAGCACACAAGAGCAGCCAGAAAAATTAAGCGAAGATGGAAGAAAACAAAACTAGAGGTTTAATGCATTTCATGGAAAGACAGCACTACTGCGTACAGAAAGGCCTTAAAAACGGCTAGATCTGCTTCTTTCTGTCTCTTTTAGAAGAAAACAAACACAACCCTAGGTATTAATCGACTGCTGGCGGAGGATCCTTTTCCTGTTTAGCACCTAAACTTTGGATAGTCTTCCTAACATTGTTTGAGAACAGACACACTCTGTGTTTAATGGTGGTGATGTAGTTCGCTTATAGCCTACGTTTGAACAGTTGGGTCCAATTGTGAAGATTATCATGATGAACAAAAGAATACATTTTTTGCAATGGGTTTTTGTCGAAGGAACCAGGGTGATGCGATTTTACAAAAATCCGGAAATTGGGACAGACTTGATGTGTTCAGAGGGCGGGGTTTGTTGTGAGGGGCGGGGTTTATCAGTGAGGGGGTGTGGTTAATGTGAGTCTGGTGTAACCCCCCACACTGGCTGAAACTGCTTGTTCTGGTTGATTTGAAAACGGCAGAACTCTAAGCTCTGATTAACACACTTACTCTGTGCAACTGCTTCTACAGAACAGATGTGTGTTTCAGCCTCAACAAACACATCTGATTATGAGCTACAGAAGAACTGAACCTGAATCCCAAACGCTCCTCTGACGTGTCACACGTCCAGCACTGAACACCATCTGCTACACACACACACACACACACACACGGTTACTAAGGTAATTAAATGGGGACATTTCATAGACATAATGATTTTTCTACTGTATATTTTATCCTCTTACACTAAGCCTACCCCTAAACCTGGCCGTTACACACACACGCACACACACAAACGATTACTTAGCTAATTAAATGGGGACATTCCATAGACCTAATGATTTTTCTACTGTACAAACTGTATATTTTATCCTCTTACATTAACCCAACCCCTAAACCTGCCCCTTACACACACACGCACACACACACACACACGCACACACACACACACAGCTACAGGAAATGTCAGAAGCACATGTCCTGTCACTCTGAGTTTATCATGTGTGTGTGTGTGTGTGTGTGCGTGTGTGTGTGTGCCGGCGGTGTCACTCAGCTTCGGTGTGTCTGGGGGACGATCACAATAAAACACCAGCAAGACCTTCAGCTCTTCTTCACAACACTCCTCCTCTTCCTCAGCGCTGGATTCACTGATCACTGATGAAGATCATCATCTCACAGAGACTGAACCTGCAGATCAACATGAACTCAGAGAAAGAGGAAGAACAGAGGAAGAACAGAGGAAGAGGAAGAACAGAGGTAGAACAGAGGAAGATGAAGAACAGAGGAAGAGGAAGAACAGAGGAAGATGAAGAACAGAGGAAGAGGAAGAACGGAGGAAGATGAAGAACAGAGGAAGAGGAAGAACAGAGGAAGATGAAGAACAGAGGATGATGAAGAACAGAGGAAGAACAGAGGAAGAGGATGAACAGAGGAAGATGAAGAACAGAGGAAGAGGAAGAACAGAGGAAGAACAGAAGAAGATGAAGAACAGAGGAAGAGGAAGAACAGAGGAAGAGGAAGAACAGAGGAAGAGGAAGAACAGAGGAAGAACAGAAGAAGATGAAGAACAGAGGAAGAGGAAGAACAGAGGAAGAGGAAGAACAGAGGAAGAGGATGAACAGAGGAAGAACAGAGGAAGAGGATGAACAGAGGATGATGAAGAAAAGAGAAAGAGGAAGAACGGAGGAAGATGAAGAACAGAGGAAGAACAGAGGATGATGAAGAACAGAGGAAGAGGAAGAACAGAGGAAGATGAAGAAAAGAGGAAGAATGGAGGAAGATGAAGAACAGAGGAAGAGGATGAACAGAGGAAGAACAGAGGAAGAACAGAGGAAGAACAGAGGAAGAGGAAGAACAGAGGAAGAGGATGAACAGAGGAAGAACAGAGGAAGAGGATGAACAGAGGATGATGAAGAAAAGAGAAAGAGGAAGAACGGAGGAAGATGAAGAACAGAGGAAGAACAGAGGATGATGAAGAACAGAGGAAGAGGAAGAACAGAGGAAGATGAAGAAAAGAGGAAGAATGGAGGAAGATGAAGAACAGAGGAAGAGGATGAACAGAGGAAGAACAGAGGAAGAACAGAGGAAGAACAGAGGAAGAGGAAGAACAGAGGAAGAGGAAGAACAGATGAAGAACAAAGGAAGAACAGAGGAAGAACAGAGGAAGAGGAAGAACAGAGGAAGAGGAAGAACAGATGAAGAACAGAGGAAGAGGATGAACAGAGGAAGAACAGAGGAAGAGGAAGAACAGAGGAAGAACAGAGGAAGATGATGAACAGAGGAAGAACAGAGGAAGAGGAAGAACAGATGAAGAACAGAGGAAGAGGAAGAACAGATGAAGAACAGAGGAAGATGAAGAACAGAGGAAGAACAGAGGAAGAACAGAGGAAGAGGATGAACAGAGGAAGAACAGAGGAAGAACAGAGGAAGAGGATGAACAGAGGAAGAGGAAGAACAGAGGAAGATGATGAACAGAGGAAGAACAGAGGAAGAGGAAGAACAGATGAAGAACAGAGGAAGATGAAGAACAGAGGAAGAACAGAGGAAGAGGAAGAACAGAGGAAGAACAGAGGAAGAGGAAGAACAGAGGAAGAGGAAGAACAGAGGAAGAACAGAGGAAGATGAAGAACAGAGGAAGAACAGAGGAAGAGGATGAACAGAGGAAGAACAGAGGAAGAACAGAGGAAGAGGAAGAACAGATGAAGAACAGAGGAAGATGAAGAACAGAGGAAGAACAGAGGAAGAGGATGAACAGAGGAAGAGGAAGAACAGAGGAAGAACAGAGGAAGAACAGAGGAAGAGGAAGAACAGATGAAGAACAGAGGAAGAGGATGAACAGAGGAAGAGGAAGAACAGAGGAAGAGGATGAACAGAGGAAGAGGAAGAACAGAGGAAGAACAGAGGAAGAACAGAGGAAGAGGAAGAACAGATGAAGAACAGAGGAAGATGAAGAACAGAGGAAGAGGAAGAACAGAGGAAGAACAGAGGAAGAGGATGAACAGAGGAAGAGGAAGAACAGAGGAAGAACAGAGGAAGAGGAAGAACAGATGAAGAACAGAGGAAGAGGAAGAACAAGAAGTGAACGTCTGAAAGCATCGCACCAGTATTCATGTTTCCACCCACTGGTTTTTATGCAAATTTTGGGATATGCATTAAAACCCTGGAAGGAAATGCCAACATGCACATAAATTATAAAAATGCCCATAAACGTATGCGCTCAGTAGAGACGGATAATAAGAGCCGCACATAAACTGCGGTGGAAACACTTTTACTGAATAAATCACAGGCTCAGAGGCTGTGATTGGATGATAACTGCTCACTGCTGTGATTGGATGATAACTGCTCACTGCTGTGATTGGGTGATAACTGATAACTGCTGTGATTGGATGACTGATAACTGCTGTGATTGGATGATAACTGATAACTGCTGTGATTGGATGACTGATAACTGCTGTGATTGGATGACTGATAACTGCTGTGATTGGATGATAACTGATAACTGCTGTGATTGGATGACTGATAACTGCTGTGATTGGATGACTGATAACTGCTGTGATTGGATGACTGATAACTGCTGTGATTGGATGACTGATAACTGCTGTGATTGGATGATAACTGATAACTGCTGTGATTGGATGACTGATAACTGCTGTGATTGGATGACTGATAACTGCTGTGATTGGATGATAACTGATAACTGCTGTGATTGGATGACTGATAACTGCTGTGATTGGATGACTGATAACTGCTGTGATTGGATGACTGATAACTGCTGTGATTGGATGACTGATAACTGCTGTGATTGGATGACTGATAACTGCTGTGATTGGATGATAACTGATAACTGCTGTGATTGGATGATAACTGATAACTGCTGTGATTGGATGATAACTGATAACTGCTGTGATTGGATGATAACTGCTGTGATTGGATGATAACTGATAACTGCTGTGATTGGATGACTGATAACTGCTGTGATTGGATGACTGATAACTGCTGTGATTGGATGACTGATAACTGCTGTGATTGGATGACTGATAACTGCTGTGATTGGATGATAACTGATAACTGCTGTGATTGGATGATAACTGATAACTGCTGTGATTGGATGATAACTGATAACTGCTGTGATTGGATGACTGATAACTGCTGTGATTGGATGACTGATAACTGCTGTGATTGGATGACTGATAACTGCTGTGATTGGATGACTGATAACTGCTGTGATTGGATGATAACTGATAACTGCTGTGATTGGATGATAACTGATAACTGCTGTGATTGGATGATAACTGATAACTGCTGTGATTGGATGACTGATAACTGCTGTGATTGGATGACTGATAACTGCTGTGAATCTGCTTTGAATGAATCTGTACTGTATAAAGCGCTGTAGAAATAAAACTGACTTGACATTTAAAGCTCAGTTTTGATGAAAAGTGAAGATGCACATGTTGCATTTAGAGAGATCAACAATGGAATAATTCATCCAAATATTATAAAAAATTACACATTCTCTCATTTACTCACTTTAGATGTTGTTCAAAGCCATTCGACTTTTTCAGTGGAACATAAAAGAATATATTCAGCAGATGTTCATGCACTGGAAATACAGTGAGGAAAATAAGTGTTTGAACACCCTGCTATTTTGCAAGTTCTCCCACTTAGAAATCATGGAGGTGTCTGAAATTGTCATCGTAGGTGCATGTCCACTGTGAGAGACATAATCTAAAAAAATCCAGAAATCACAATGTATGATTTTTTAACTATTTATTTGTATGATACAGCTGCAAATAAGTATTTGAACACCTGAGAAAATCAATGTTAATATTTGGTACAGTAGCCTTTGTTTGCAATTACAGAGGTCAAACGTTTCCTGTAGTTTTTCACCAGGTTTGCACACACTGCAGGAGGGATTTTAGCCCACTCCTCCACACAGATCTTCTCTAGATCAGTCAGGTTTCTGGGCTGTCGCTGAGAAACACGGAGTTTGAGCTCCCTCCAAAGATTCTCTATTGGGTTTAGGTCTGGAGACTGGCTAGGCCACGCCAGAACCTTGATAGGCTTCTTACAGAGCCACTCCTTGGTTATCCTGGCTGTGTGCTTCGGGTCATTGTCATGTTGGAAGACCCAGCCTCGACCCATCTTCAATGCTCTAACTGAGGGAAGGAGGTTGTTCCCCAAAATCTCGCAATACATGGCCCCGGTCATCCTCTCCTTAATACAGTGCAGTCGCCCTGTCCCATGTGCAGAAAAACACCCCCAAAGCATGATGCTACCACCCCCATGCTTCACAGTAGGGATGGTGTTCTTGGGATGGTACTCATCATTCTTCTTCCTCCAAACACGTTTAGTGGAATTATGACCAAAAAGTTCTACTTTGGTCTCATCGGACCACATGACTTTCTCCCATGACTCCTCTGGATCATCCAAATGGTCATTGGCAAACTTAAGACGGGCCTTGACACGTGCTGGTTTTAGCAGGGGAACCTTCCGTGCCATGCATGATTTCAAACCATGACGTCTTAGTGTATTACCAACAGTAACCTTGGAAACGGTGGTCCCAGCTCTTTTCAGGTCATTGACCAGCTCCTCCCGTGTAGTTCTGGGCTGATTTCTCACCTTTCTTAGGATCATTGAGACCCCACGAGGTGAGATCTTGCATGGAGCCCCAGTCCGAGGGAGATTGACAGTCATGTTTAGCTTCTTCCATTTTCTAATGATTGCTCCAACAGTGGACCTTTTTTCACCAAGCTACTTGGCAATTTCCCCGTAGCCCTTTCCAGCCTTGTGGAGGTGTACAATTTTGTCTCTAGTGTCTTTGGACAGCTCTGGTCTTGGCCATGTTAGTAGTTGGATTCTTACTGATTGTATGGGGTGGACAGGTGTCTTTATGCAGCTAACGACCTCAAACAGGTGCATCTAATTTAGGATAATAAATGGAGTGGAGGTGGACATTTTAAAGGCAGACTAACAGGTCTTTGAGGGTCAGAATTCTAGCTGATAAACAGGTGTTCAAATACTTATTTGCAGCTGTATCATACAAATAAATAGTTAAAAAATCATACATTGTGATTTCTGGATTTTTTTTTAAAGATTATGCCTCTCACAGTGGACATGCACCTACGATGACAATTTCAGACCCCTCCATGATTTCCAAGTTGGAGAACTTGCAAAATAGCAGGGTGTTCAAATACTTATTTTCCTCACTGTACATGAGGATGCAAAGCTTCCAAAAAAAAAAAAAAAAGTATATAATACTCAATAATCACAATAAAATACTCTAACAGTTGTGCAAGTGACTTCTGAGGACATTTGATAATTTAAGGTGTAAATAAAGTATTTATGTGACATTACGAGACATACAGCGGCAGAGCGCTTCTTTCTACAGTACAGATTCATTCAAAGCATCGAAGTCATAAACAGGAAAATGAAGTCAATTTCAATTATGAAACCAAATTCAGATTCAGCTCAGCGGAAAACAATGGTCATTATTCAGATCAGTTCTGTTCTCGTGTGATGCGTTTCAGCATCATCAGGGTGTGTGAATGAGTATTATTACACGTATTAGTGAAATCTGACTGAGCCTTCTTAAACTCTTCCTGGTCTTCATCAGGAACGTCAGTGACGTCATTCATGAATGTATCATGTGACCTGCAGTGCAGAGCTGGAGAAACATCAGAAATACACACAAGCCTTCTCTTCACAGCACTGATGATGCATCATACGCTGATCTTTACATGCTACCTGTGAAACACCACGGTACATGTACTTTGCTGTTGTCATGAAAGAGAAGTTGTGCTGGTCTTCTCTCCTCTATTGTGTCGTTTATCAGAGAGAAACGCTTCTGGAACAAGAACAAATGTGGGCGGGGCTTGATTGGATGGTTGTAGTTTGCTATTGGTGGATGTCACGTGAGTGACAGGTTGCCCCGCCCACATCATCAGAGAAGAGACTCACACACTCTCTCTCTCACACACACACAGACGCTCACACACACACAGACGCTCACACACACACACACTCACCTGCAGAATAATCCAGCTCATATGCTGATATTGAACGTTGATCATCATCATCATCATCGTGAGTCCCGCTGGCTGCAGAAACAGGATCAACACATATTCTGCTCTTCCACAATTAAACCTCAATTAAAGCTTTAAATGTCTGTAATCTTGATGAACTGATGCTCTGATTCGATGCTGATCAAACGAGTTCCCGAGTTTCCTTCAGGCTGTGAGTGACATTAAACCTTCATTAACACACAGCAGACTGATGCAGAAACACACAATCATCATTCATCAACGCAACACAAACACACAACGCAACAGTTTCTGAATCTTCCTCTCGCTCGTCAGTAAATATAGCTAATTATCCTTAAAACAAGGACATTTACAGAACCTGAGAACAAACCGGACATTTAGACTCGTTTTAGAATATAATTGCATTTCATTTAGTGTGAGTCAGTGCTGTTACTGTTGAAGCAACACTGAGGAACTCTTGCTCTTCGGTCCCCCTACAGGTTGGAAGCGGAATTGTCCATTACCGCTGTCGTAAATCATTTAGCCTCCCGTCGCACACTCCTGTTTATCCAGCTCCGGGTTTGGAAATAATGATGTCCACAGACAAGGTAGAGTACGTTGCATGATTTTATGAAAGTATGATGCATTGCAGAAACGGCTATTTTTATATAGGCTCCACCTATCGGCTATTGTAAAGCTATTTGTAGTTACGCTATTTGTAAAGTCAAATTTGTAGTTTCTTACGTCTCATTCGAACTACAGAAACGCGACTCGATCCGGCAAACTAGCAGTTTAAAAACCCAGCTAAAAATAAAATATAAAATTTTGATAAAAAATAAAAAGGATTTTTTATTTATTTAGAAATGGTAACTGAAATAAGTTTAGGTTGAAGCATTATAAAAATACATAAATATTAGATCAATTAGATAATTCATAAATTAATACAAAAATAATAAAGAGCAAAAGTCAAGCAAATGCTAAGCTAAAGTTAATGTATTTAATGTCGTCTGGGTCATATTTTCTCTGTTCATGTTTTTGCGTATGATGATGATGATGAGGTCACCTGTGATGATGATGATGAGGTCACCTGTGATGATGATGATGATGATGATGATGAGGTCACCTGTGATGATGATGATGAGGTCACCTGTGATGATGATGATGAGGTCACCTGTGATGATGATGATGATGAGGTCACCTGTGATGATGATGATGAGGTCACCTGTGATGATGATGATGATGAGGTCACCTGTGATGATGATGATGAGGTCACCTGTGATGATGATGATGTCACCTGTGATGATGATGATGAGGTCACCTGTGATGATGATGATGATGAGGTCACCTGTGATGATGATGATGAGGTCACCTGTGATGATGATGATGATGAGGTCACCTGTGATGATGATGATGAGGTCACCTGTGATGATGATGATGAGGTCACCTGTGATGATGATGATGAGGTCACCTGTGATGATGATGATGAGGTCACCTGTGATGATGATGAGGTCACCTGTGATGAAGATGATGAGGTCACCTGTGATGATGATGATGAGGTCCCTGTGATGATGATGATGAGGTCACCTGTGATGATGATGATGATGATGAGGTCACCTGTGATGATGATGAGGTCACCTGTGATGATGATGAGGTCACCTGTGATGATGATGATGAGGTCACCTGTGATGATGATGATGATGATGAGGTCACCTATGATGATGATGATGAGGTCACCTGTGATGATGATGATGAGGTCACCTGTGATGATGATGATGATGATGAGGTCACCTATGATGATGATGATGAGGTCACCTGTGATGATGATGATGAGGTCACCTGTGATGAAGATGATGAGGTCACCTGTGATGATGAGGTCACCTGTGATGATGATGATGATGAGGTCACCTGTGATGAAGATGATGATGATGATGAGGTCACCTGTGATGATGATGATGAGGTCACCTGTGATGATGATGATGATGTCACCTGTGATGATGAGGTCACCTGTGATGATGATGATGAGGTCACCTGTGATGAAGATGATGAGGTCACCTGTGATGATGATGAGGTCACCTGTGATGAAGATGATGAGGTCACCTGTGATGATGATGATGATGAGGTCACCTGTGATGATGATGATGAGGTCACCTGTGATGATGATGATGATGATGAGGTCACCTGTGATGATGATGATGATGTCACCTGTGATGATGATGATGATGAGGTCACCTGTGATGATGTCACAGCCACAGATGGGGACCAAAACCAAAAACAACAACGTAAAAGCAGCAGATTTAGTATTCTCCATCAGCTGTCGTTCTGATCTCCTCTGAAACGGATCTGCTCAATTAATGTAGTGTGTGTGACCTTGCATCATGACACATAAGTGAGAGAGGCACTGTTGTTGACGAGGGCCGTCGGGCCCCGAGCATCAGGAGCCTAATTACGGCTCGGATCCGGTGACATTCAGCGCCTGTGATCAGAAAACACTCCGTTTGGCCTCGCGTGACGGGAGACCTTTAACAAACATCGAGAGACGTCTGTGTCTGAGAGGCTTCACGTCTGTCGCTCCGAGCTCAAGCTCTTCCATACGTTTAATTATAGAACACACAAACACTGCAACAGTTGAGCAAACACAGTCCGTAAACTACTCTATCTATACGCATTATACAAGCAATCGATACGCTCAACAGGTGACGAGCAGATACATGCATTCAAAATGTAAAAATAAAATGTTTTAGATGCCACAGAGAACCACAAAACTATTATATATAATATACACATGGAAAATTTAAATAATTTCAAAATAATAACAAAACAAACACTTACTAAAAATGAATTTAATTATAAAAATAAAAACAAAATAAATAATTGTTAAAAAATGAATAAATAAATCATTAAATCATAAAATAGAAATGCAAAATTAAAAACAAAGCAGATACTTAAAAATGAATTAAATCATAGAAATGAAAATTTTGTATTATTTTAAAATAAAAACTGAAAAAAAAACGTACTAAAAATTCAATCACAAAAATTTGAACATTTAAATAAATAATATAAAATACAAACAAATTTAAACAAATATTATATATATATATATATATATATATATATATATATATATATATATATATATATATATATATATATATATTTATTTGAAAATTAAAATAATCTAAATAAAATACTTACCACTTATTAAAAATGAATTAAATATTAAATAGAATGAATTAAATGAATCAAATAGAAATGAAAAATTTAAATAATTAATTTTAAAATAAAAACACTGAAAATTAAAGTACAAAAAATTGAACATTTAAATAAATAATATAAAAAAACACACATATATATATATATATATATATATATATATATATATATATATATATATTCAAATAAATTTGAAAATTAATATAATCAAAATAAAATACTTACCACTTACTAAAAATGAAATAAATCCTAAAAACGAAAACTTAAAACTTAAAATAAAAAAAATTGTTAAATTAAAAAGAAAATACAACACAAAATAATTAAATCATAAAATTAAAATAAAAAAAGGTAAAAACATAACAAAAAAATTAAAAAATAAATCCTAAAAATGTAAATCAAAAATAAAAACCATAAAAATAAAACCCTTACTAAAAATATATTAAATCATAAAAACGAAAATAATTAACTTTAAAATAAAATTTCTAAAATTTAAATCACAAAAAATGTCAAATTAAAATACATAATATAAATACAAAGACATTTAAACAAAAATATATGATTAAAATAAATGTGAAAATGAAAACAATCAAAATAAAACATTTGTTTTCCCGCATGTCACGTGACCATTAACAGACATCAGAGAACCGTGAACATGTGACATCATTTATTCAAATATTACCTGTTAAAAGCACCTGTGGTCACGTGATCTCAACATGAGGGCTTTTCTATCGGGAGAGACGTGCTTCAACACAACAGCTTTATTGCATCAATATCTTTATTTGTCCTTCAAAAGAAATGCACAATTCAGCAAAGCTACGACATACAAACAGCCAAACAAGAGCATTTCCCTCTGAAATCAGGAGACGGGAACATGACAAACCTCCACACGTCGAACCAACCAATCAGGAGGAAACGCAGATCTTGCATAGCTCAGATGTAATGGAGGTAAGGCACTTCACAAAGGTTTTTATTAGGCATCTCATCGCCACACGCTCTCGTCTCGGCAAGCAGGAGAAGGGAATCTGAGAATGAACGTCCAACGCGCTTTTGGCATCATGCTCTCCAAACGCTGAAGTGGGATTCTTGTGCATATACGGGTGGAGACGTTGACCGGAAACCCCAGTTTCTCAAAAAAGACGTTGTGCAATGGTTTTTGGGGTCGAAGAAGGCAACGTGTTGAGCTTTTTTTGACCGAAAAGAAGTTAAAGAAACGTTTGAACCCAAAGCCAACGTCCAGACAGACGGAGGGAAAGAGTCTCCACTGAATTGGCACTGTTTCTCGAGGTAACGCAGGTACTGTTGTGTCGTGGGACGGGTTTAGCCCAACTGGTCCTCGTACTGCTTCCGAAAGCAGTCGCCAGCGGGGAAGAAATCCCAGCATCTCTCCTGATACATCTTCCACACGTACGACTCCTGCGGAGACGCCAGAAACATCTCAAACACGTCTGACATTATTATCAGCACTGCAAAAAAAGATGTTCTCACTCAGTATTTTTGTCTTGTTTCCAGATCTAAAAACTCGTAAATCAAGATGCATTTACCAGATGAGTAAAATCCCATTAGACATTATGCCTTGTTTTCTGGGGGAAAAGTCAAAATGAAGAGAGTTTTTTCTTAAAACGAGCAAAATGATCTGCCAATGGGGTCAGACAAATAATCTAGTTTCTGTTTGAATTAAGATTATTATTCTGACCCCATTGGCAGATCATTTTGCTTGTTCACTTCATTTAGATTTTTTTCCCCAGATAAAAAGACATAATATCTAATGGGATTTTACTATTTTAGTAAATCCATCTTGATTTAAGAATTTTTAGATATTTGGACTGGAAACAAGACAAAAATACTGAGTAAGAAAAGCATTTTTTTTGCAGTGTTTAACCTTTATTTTACCAGGAAAGAAAACACACTGAGATTAAAAATCTCTTTTGCGAGAGCGTCCTGGCCGAGATTATTAGCACACACTCATGTGAGTTTAACAAATAACATTCATATATAACGTTCAACTCACATTGCTTCAGTAAAACGCTTCAAAGTCATTTTTATTTAGGATTGCATTTAAAAAAACCTGGATTGCTTATAAAGTTAGGAAAATATGCATCACATTACGTTTGTCTGTTTAACATGGAAGAGGATTAGGGTCAAGCTATAATAAAAAAATAAATCCATCTCGAGATTAAAGTCATTATAATGCGAGATTAAACTCGTTAAATCTCGAGAAAACAAAAGTCGAAATACAATATTGAGTATAAACTCATTAAATTGCGAGAATAAAACTTGAAAAGAAAGAAAAAACTTGTTACATTTTGCGAAAAAACTCTAAATAAAATGTTGTTTTATTTTAGTTAAAACTGTGTAGTGGTAATTTTTATATGCAATTCAAAAATATAAATCTTAAATTTAGGCCTAACTTTATTCTTCCTCCTCGTGATTGGAGAGCAGAGCGTACCTGACCGGTGTGCTCCGTTTCATCCTTGTTGATCAGGTACATCAAGAAAAACCTGCAAGATCAACAGAGATCGCAACAGATTCAAACTTAATCTATTAAAACTGTTAAAAGAAAAGAAATAAAGCACAATATAATGCAAATATTAGATGAAAAAATTTAATTAATTAAATAAGTACTAAAACTGAAATAAAAATAAATTAAATATAGTAAATAAAAAAACACAAACATTACCATAACTTTAACTAAAATTAAAACTGAAAATATAAAAACAATTGTATAAAAAATGTATAAAACTATAGCAGTATACAGATAATACTAAAATACAGTGTATTGTATCATGCTCTCTCCTCATGCTGTTCAGTTTGTGGGGTTTGAGTGATGGCGTCTGAACTCGAGAGGATAAACGCGTCACTCACAGGTAGTTGGCGAGGTTGTGCTCTTGTAACGTGTGAGTCTCAAAGCCGTGCGGCGTCGTGTCGAAATACTCATTACCGATTCCACAGATGAAACATTTAGTCTGAGGAGAAGAAACAACATCAGAACCACATTCATCTGAACAGACGGAGAGATGGATAGATAGATAGATAGATAGATAGATAGATAGATAGATAGATAGATAGATAGATAGATAGATAGATAGATAGATAGATAGATAGATAGATAGATAGATAGATAGATAGATAGAAAGATAGATAGAGAGATAGATAGACAGATAGACAGACAGACAGACAGACAGACAGATAGATAGATAGATAGATAGATAGATAGACAGATAGATAGAGATAGAGATAGATAGAGATAGATAGAGAGATAGATAGACAGACAGACAGACAGACAGACAGACAGACAGACAGACAGACAGATAGACAGATAGATAGATAGATAGATAGACAGATAGACAGATAGAGATAGAGAGATAGAGATAGATAGACAGATAGATAGAGATAGATAGATAGATAGATAGATAGATAGATAGATAGATAGATAGATAGATAGATAGATAGATAGATAGATAGATAGATAGACAGACAGACAGACAGACAGATAGATAGATAGATAGAGAGATAGAGAGATAGAGAGATAGATAGACAGATAGATAGAGATAGATAGATAGATAGATAGATAGATAGATAGATAGATAGATAGATAGACAGACAGATAGATAGAGAGAGAGATAGAGATAGATAGACAGATAGATAGATAGATAGATAGATAGATAGATAGAGAGATAGATAGATAGATAGATAGATAGATAGATAGATAGATAGATAGATAGAGAGATAGAGAGATAGATAGACAGACAGACAGACAGACAGACAGATAGATAGATAGATAGATAGATAGATAGATAGATAGATAGATAGATAGATAGATAGATAGATAGATGTGTCTCTATACCTCCATGTCTTCTTTGACTTGTTCCTGTTGGTCTCTCAGCTCTCCGAACGCATCGATGATCAAACCTGTCCAACACACACACTCTTACAATCAATCATCTGTCAAACACTTTATTACCGATAATAATAATTAACAATAATACTGAGTGCTTGGAAAACAATTCACTGGAGTTACAGACACAAAAGAAGCCAAACTAACTATGGGATTCATTAGTGCTTCATTGATTAATTAATATGACAAATAATACATCATCATCATCATCATCATCATCATCATCATCGGAGATGTAGAAGTGATTTCAAACCAGGAACACAAACACATTATCCTTACTTGAAATAAAATAAACGTTAACTAAAATGATTGCGATTTTACGATTTTTCATTTTCATTTAGTTTATCTTGATGTAATAAAATAACTAAAACTGAAAAATAATACAAATGATATAGACATCTTTACAAAAACAACAAGAAACTAATAAAATGGACAAAAACGCATTAAAAAATAACAGTGAAAACTGAAAATATAAAACTATTAATAAAAGCCACAGAAGCATCTCAATGATACTACAGTAACACGAGGAGACATTAAAGGTGCAGTGTGTAAGTTTTAGCACATCTAGTGGTGAGTTTGTGAATTACACTCAACAGAAGTTACGGTGGCCGACAGGAAGTGATGTCGTCGTCTGAGACAGCAGAGAGTAGCCAGTTAAACACTGAGGTTTCTTTATAAAGATGAATTAAGAAATTATGTTTACTTAATTATTCAGTAAAACAATATGTAAATGTGAATATTATTGTCATTAGTGTTCGCTGACTTTAGCTCGCTTCTTTACACGAAGAACAACAGTGACGAAACGCGTTTGTCCATTCAGGGCCACCGTAGAAACATGTCGATGTAAGCGGACCCGCGGTGTGTGTAGAGAGAAACGCCTCATTCTAAGCTTATAAACACATAACGCTTCATTATGTGAGGTCTTTATACACCACTGAGAACATCGTTATGTTTATGATATTGCATTTCTGTCTACAGATCCTCCTAAATATCACACACTGCACCTTTAACTAAATGTATATGTGAATATTCAGCATGTGATGTGATGATGGCACCTTGAATGATGGCCAGGAGGATGACGATGACGAAGAAGAAGAAGGTGATGTCGAAGAGGATCCGGTAGAGTTCGTACGGGTCGCCGGCCGGGTCCTCGATCTCGTCACCGATCCCTCCGCCGGCACGA
>CM040836.1:35066206-35098706 GCA_022828995.1 Vimba vimba | reverse complement strand
ACAGCAAGGGATAACATTTCACAGGTGAGAATGAAACCTATGGCCTCTCTCTCTCCGTGGCCCGCGGCAGCGTCTCTTCTCCCGAGCAGGAACACAGCTTCACCTCGCTGCTGCACCGGTCCCCGCTGATCCAGATGGGACCGGCCAAAGACATAGTGGTGATCGGGAGTACGTATATTTCGGCGGGAAGTTCCACTGCCTTTGCCGGTGGCCGGCGGACGGAGAGAAACTACAGCGGGGCAGCAGAGTTTGTCTGCGGCTGCAGGATCTAGAGACTTACTGCCCGCTTCCTGTGAGCCAAAACCGACACAACGCTGCTGGAGGAAATAGTTGAGTTTTCTTTTGCTGGAGAAAATAGTCCATTCCGCGTCCATAGCAACGCTCTGTTTTTCATGGCAACGGTGTGATATACTTATTACATGGCTTGGTTGAATTCCAATGTGCGAAGTATATCACACCGTTGCCATGAAAAACAGAGCGTTGCTATGGACGCGGAACGGACTATTTTCTTTAGCGGAAGCAATACAATCTTTTTAAATCAATAAACTCCTTTTTAAATCAATAATTTGTGTCAAATTATTTATTTATTTTGTAGGTAGCCATGTAATAAGCGGGATAATGTATATAGCGAGGCGGTTGTTATAGCGAATAACAACCCCTTCAAGCTGATTCAAGACCTGTCGGGGTTGTTATTCGCTATAACAACCGCCTCGCTATATACATTATCCCTTATATATAAATATATATATATATTTATCAGCCTGAAGCCTATAACTATAACTATACAGTATATAGTTATAGGCTTCAGGCTGATTCAGGCAGATATATACTGTATATAAGGGATAACTCTATCTATCGATCTGCGCTCGATTGCTCTTCCTTCATCCTCCAACTACCCGGATGTCTGTCACAGTAACTTGAAACTGAATTTGGTGATCTGAATCTGAATTGTGGGAACTGAATGTGAGGATATAAAGAGAGTTGAATTTTCAGTGAGGATCAAATTGTATTGGACTTCAGTTCCAAACAAATAAATTCAATTTCAAATTATACAATTCAAATTCAGTTTTTCAATGCAATTATTCAAATTAAACAATACAATTTCAAATTATGTGATTCAAATTCAGTTTTCCAATGCAATTATTCAAGTTTAGCAATTCAAATTAAAATATAATTGATTCAAATTCAGTTTCTGGTGGCACATATTTCAGCCCATAGACGGGATCGTGATCCTGACTGAGAATCATCCTCATCACACACACACACACACACACACACACACACACACACACACACACACACACACACACACACACACACACACACACACACACAGTTTATTTCCCTGTGGATTTTGTTCTGAAATGTGGCATTTATTGATGATCTTACCTTCCGTTTGACAAATTTGTCCCAGTAGTTGTTGGGGAAAGACCTGCGTAAAGCAGAAACAGTGTTTAATTCTTCACAGAGACTGTGATGCAGTGGAACAGACCCATAATGCACTGGAACAGACCCATAATGCAGTGGAACAGACCCATAATGCACTGGAACAGACCCATAATGCACTGGAACAGACCCATAATGCACTGGAACAGACCCATAATACAGTGGAACAGACCCATAATGCAGTGGAACAGACCCATAATGCACTGGAACAGGTCCATAATGCACTGGAACAGACCCATAATGCACTGGAACAGACCCATAATGCACTGGAACAGACCCATAATGCAGTGGAACAGACCCATAATGCACTGGAACAGACCCATAATGCAGTGGAACAGACCCATAATGCAGTGCGGCGTGACTCACGGGGTGTTGATGACCAGTCGGTCCCACTGGCCCTTGATGTCGTCATCGGACGGTTGTTCGGTGATGTAAAGCCCGTCGAACTCCAGCTTGCGCGCGATCTCCTTCTCACGCTTGAACACCACCAGCGGCACCTGAGCGACACACACACGTTCAGTGCCTCACTAACACACACCTGCGAGCTCCTGCGCCGGGGATTCTGGGTAATGTCGTACCTTGAGGTAGTAGTATCCCAGCACACAGAGGAATGAGATGAGTGTGTGCATGACGGCGAGGAAGCGGAGAGTCGGAGCCATGTATCCGCTGCTCTCCTGAAGAACGAAGTACTCCACCACTCCTTCATCCTCGTCTACCTCACGCCGCGTCCACGGGTCCGAGTCATCCGAGTCCTCACCCGTCACCTTCTCAAACACACACACACACACACACAGGTTCTTATGATTTCTTTATCGTGTTTTGATGCATACAGGGTGAAAAAACAAAAAAACTAAAATAACAACAACAAAAAATCAGACAAAATGAAGGTAATGATGAAAACTAAATAAATAGTGAAATAAACGAAAGAGCACATAATAAGCTTCTCGCTCTCAGGCGTTTCGTAAAGCTCCGCTCACCTTGTAGAAGAGCAGGATGAAGTTGATGGCGAACGCCACAAACAGAGCCAGAAAACGCAGGTTGTAGAAGTTTCTGGCCAGATAATTCTGCAGACACAGAGTGATATTTAGAGTTTGAGAGATGGTGAACACACTCTTACACGTGTTAACACACGTCATTCACATGATTCACACGTTACAGAAGGTGATCGAGCATCCAAACTGTTGGTTGCAATTCACTGCCATTATATGCTTGGAAGAGCCAGGATATTTTCTAATATAACTCTGACTGTGTTCGTCTGAAAGAAGAAAGTCATACACACCTAGGATGGCTTGAGGGAGAGTAAATCATGGGCTAATTTTCATTTTAAAGAGAACTACTCCTTTAACCTGCCGTTCCTCCTGAAGCTCACCAGGGTTTTGGTCTGATAGACGTCGAGACCCGCCAGAGTCGCTGCCATGAACGCTTCGGCCGACTCCTTCCTCGGGCCTCGTCTCTTCTTCAGCGGCTTCTTCTCCTCATCACACGCGCTCTCCTTCTTCCCCTTGTCCTGGTCCTTCTTCTCTCCATCCTCCACACTGGCCATGTGAACGCACACACACACACACACACACACACACACACACAAGCTAATGAGAGAGCAGATCTAGCCTGAACGCTTCACAGCGCCTGAACAGACACACACACACACACACACACACTCGCATGCACACACGCACACACACACACTTACACATACACTCCACACTACACACACTCGCACTCACACACACAAACTCACGCTTACACTCACACACCACACGCACTCGCACACACACACACACACACACACACACGCACAAACGCACAAACGCACAAACGCACAAACGCACACTCACATGCACACACTCACACACACATGCACACACACACACACACACACACACACACACACACACACACACACACTGAGTTTCGCCTCAAACACTCACTCGGTCTTCTCCCACTCTGATCTGCTGTCAGATTCCGCTGTCTGTTTACTAGCCGCTTCCTGTACAGAAAACACACACTAGAGTCACAATGATAAACAACATTTTATTAAGTTGGCTTGGGAAAGCCAACTTACTGAAATCCTATTTAAACTTATTAAGTTGGCTTGAGAAAGCCAACTTACTGAAATCCTATTTAAACTTATTATTAAGTTGGCTTGAGAGAGCCAACTTACTGAAATCCTATTTAAACTTATTAAGTTGGCTTGAGAGAGCCAACTTACTGAAATCCTATTTAAACTTATTATTATTATTATTATTCTTCTGACTCTGAAATTTACAACTCAAACTCCTCCTAGAGCTTTAACTCTACATACTCCAAACTCGGCTAAGACCTTCAGCCTATTCTGACTCGGTATGCTATATCTTTTCAGACTGATCGGACTTACGGTTTTCCTAAAAATGACGATCAAAACTAAAAAAAACTCATTCAAAAACTCCCATTGACTTACATTGGGGAGTTCTAAAAAATTCAAACCGACGAAAATTCAAATCAAAATACCTTGAAGACTAAACCAAACTGCCGTTCTATATACTATATTAGCCAATGAGACTCATTTAAACTAATGAACTCTAAACTCATACACTTATAAACTAATTAACTTATAAACTCATGAATTCATAGACTTATGAACTCTTAAACTCATAAATTAATAAACTCTGAACTCTTAAACTCATTTAAACTTATAAACTCTAAACTCATTAAAACTTATAAACTCTAAACTCATTTAAAACTTATAAACTCTAAACTCAAAAACTCTTACACTTATAAACTCATCAATTTATACACTTATAAACTCTAAACTCATAAACTCTGAGTGTGTGTGTGTGTGTGTGTGTGTGAACACACACACACACACACACACACACACACTCTAAACTCATTTAAACTTAAACTCTAAACTCATTTAAACTTATAAACTCAAAACTCAAAAACTCGTAAACTACTTTAAACTTCAAACCACTTTAAACTTCTTAAGTTTAAAGCTTCCAGCTCCCAAGCAACTCCATAGCAACCAAACCTGAGTACCCTAGCAACCGTTTTGCAAGACCTATATCTCTGTATCAGAACATCGTATAGAGATGAGGTTTGGCTCTTTTGACTCATGCTAGCAAACAGCACTTCCAACATGCTACACATGCTAGCAGTGAATAGCTACATGCTAATAGCGATTAGTTAAGTGCTAAATCATGCCAAGATCATGCTAAGAACTATAAAAACTCCATAGTAACCATCTGTGACAACTACCAACCGCCTAGCAACACCATAGCAACCACCCAGAACACCCTAGCAACCGCCTAGCAACCACCAAGAACACCCTAGCAACTGCCTAGCAACCACCAAGAATACCCTAGCAACCGCCTAGCAACACCATAGCAACCACCCAGAACACCCTAGCAACCGCCTAGCAACCACCCAGAACACCCTAGGAACCAACCAGAATACCCTAGCAACCACCTAGCAACAGCATAGCAACCACCCAGAACACCCTAGCAACCGCCTAGCAACTACCCAAAATACCTTAGCAACCGCCTAGCAACCACCCAGAACACCTTAGCAACCCACCAGAAAACCCCCAACAACTTTTTAACTTTAAACTACTTTAAACTTGAAACTAATTTAAACTTTAAACTAATTTAACCTTCAAACTAATTTAAACTTTAGACTAATTTAAACTTTAGACTAATTTAAACTTTAGACTAATTTAAGCTTCAAACTAATTTAAACTTTAAACTATTTTAAACTTCTAGCTAATTTAAACTTTAAACTAATTTAACCTTCAAACTAATTTAAACTTTAGACTAATTTAAACTTTAGACTAATTTAAACTTTAAACTAATTTAAGCTTCAAATTAATTTAAACTTTAAACTATTTTAAACTTCTAGCTAATTTAAACTTTAAACTAATTTAAACTTCAAACTACTTTAAACTCCAAACTACTTTAAACTTCTTCAAACTTTCTGGTCCAGCTTTCTCAAGCCAACTTAAAGTTTGTCTCAACAAACTTTTTAATCTAGTTATTATTATTCTTCTTACTAAAAATTTATCGCCTATCTCCTCCTAGAGCTTTAACTCTACATACTCCAAACTCGGCTCAGACCTTCAGACTATTCTGACTCGAGTTGCTTTATCTTTTCAGACTGATCGGACTTATGGTTTTCCTAAAAATGCCGATCTAAACTCGGAAAAACTCCCATTGACTTGCATTGGGGAGTTCTAAAAAATTCAAATCCAGATTCAAACTGACCAACCGACGAAAATTTAAATCTAAACACCTTGAAGACTTATTCAAACTGTCGTTCTATATACAATATAAGCCATTGAGACTCAATTAAACTAATAAACTCATCTATCTATCTATCTACTTCAAACTATTTTAAACTTTAAACTACTTTAAACTTCAAACTAAATTAAACTTCAAACTAATATAAACTTTAAACTACTTTAAACTTCAAACTTAAGCTTTAACTCATTTAAACTTATAAACTGTAAACTAATTTAAACTTTTAAACTCAAAACTCATTTAAACTTATAAACTAAACTCAAAAACTTGTACACTTATAAACTCTAAACTCATAAACTCTGAGTGTGTGTGTGTGTGTGTGTGTGTGTGAACACACACACACACACACACACACACACACACACACACACACACACACACACACACACACACACACACACACACACACACACTCTAAACTCTAAACTCATTTAAACAAACTCTAAACTCATTTAAACTTATAAACGCAAAACTCAAAAACTCGTAAACTACTTTAAACTTCAAACCACTTTAAACTTCTTAAGTTTAAAGCTCCCAGCTCCCAAGCAACTCCATAGCAACCAAACTTGAGTACCCTAGCAACCGTTTTACAAGACCTATATCTCTGCATCAGAACATCGTATAGAGATGAGGTTTGACTCTTTTGACTCATGCTAGCAAACAGCACTTCCAACATGCTACACATGCTAGCAGTGAATAGCTACATGCTAATAGCAATTAGTTAAGTGCTAAATCATGCTAAGAACTCTATAAAAACTCCATAGTAACATCTGTAACAACTACCAACCACCTAGTAACACCATAGCAACCGCCCAGAATACCTTAGTAACCGCCTAGCAACACCATAACAACCCCAGAACACCCTAGCAACCACCCAGAATACCCTAGCAACTGCCTAACAACCACCTAGCAACCACCCAGAACACCCTAGGAACCAACCAGAATACCCTAGCAACCACCTAGCAACAGCATAGCAACCACCCAGAACACCCTAGCAACCGCCTAACAACCACCTAGCAACCACCCAGAACACCTTAGCAACCCACTAGAAAACCCCCAACAACTTTTTAACTTTAAACTACTTTAAACTTGAAACTAATTTAAACTTTAAACTAATTTAACCTTCAAACTAATTTAAACTTTAGACTAATTTAAACTTTAAACTAATTTAAGCTTCAAACTAATTTAAACTTTAAACTATTTTAAACTTCTAGCTAATTTAAACTTTAAACTAATTTAACCTTCAAACTAATTTAAACTTTAGACTAATTTAAACTTTAGACTAATTTAAACTTTAAACTAATTTAAGCTTCAAACTAATTTAAACTTTAAACTATTTTAAACTTCTAGCTAATTTAAACTTCAAACTACTTTAAACTCCAAACTACTTTAAACTTCTTCAAACTTTCTGGTCCAGCTTTCTCAAGCCAACTTAAAGTTTGTCTCAACGAACTTTTTAATCTAGTTATTATTATTCTTCTTCTGACTCTGAAATTTACAACTCAAACTCCTCCTAGAGCTTTAACTCTACATACTCCAAACTCGGCTAAGACCTTCAGCCTATTCTGACTCGGTATGCTATATCTTTTCAGACTGATCGGACTTACGGTTTTCCTAAAAATGACGATCAAAACTCAAAAAAACTCATTCAAAAACTCCCATTGACTTACATTGGGGAGTTCTAAAAAAATCAAATTTAGATTCAAACTGACCAACCGACAAAAATTCAAATCTAAACACCTTGAAGACTAAACCAAACTGCCGTTCTATATACTATATGAGCCATTGAGACTCATTTAAACTAATAAACTCTAAACTCATACACTTATAAACTAATTAACTTATAAACTCATAAATTAATAAACTCTGAACTCTTAAACTCATTTAAATTTATAAACTCTAAACTCATTAAAACTTATAAACTCTAAACTCATTTAAAACTTATAAACTCTAAACTCAAAAACTCTTACACTTATAAATTCATCAATTTATACACTTATAAACTCTAAACTCATAAACTCTGAGTGTGTGTGTGTGTGTGTGTGTGTGTGTGTGTGTGTGTGTGTGTGTGTGTGTGTGTGTGTGTGTATGTGAACACACACACACACACACACACACACACACACACACACACTCTAAACTCATTTAAACTTATAAACTCAAAACTCAAAAACTCGTAAACTACTTTAAACTTCAAACCACCCAAAATACCCTAGCAACCGCTTAGCAACACCCTAGCAACCACCCAGAACACCCTAGCAACCGCCTAGCAACCACCTAGCAACACCATAGCAACCACCCAGAACCGCCTAGCAACACCCTAGTAACCACATAAAATACCCTAGCAACCGCTTAGCAACACCATAGCAACCACCCAGAACACCCTAGCAACCGCCTAGCAACCACCCAAAACACCCTAGCAACCGCCTAGCAACAGCATAGCAACCACCCAGAATACCCTAGCAACCGCCTAGCAACACCATAACAACCACCCAAAACACCCTAGCAACCCACTAGAAAACCCCCAACAACTTTTTAACTGTAAACTACTTTAAACTTCAAACTGATTTAAACTTTAAACTAATTTAAACGTTAGACTAATTTAAACTTTAAACTAATTTAAACTTCAAACTAATTTAAACTTTAAAGTAATTTAAAATTTAAACTACTTTAAACTTGAAACTAATTTAAACTTTAAACTAATTTAAACTTTAGACTAATTTAAACTTTAAACTAATTTAAGCTTCAAACTAATTTAGACTTTAAACTATTTTAAACTTCTAACTAATTTAAACTTTAAACTAATTTAAACTTCAAACTACTTTAAACTCCAAACTACTTTAAACTTCTTCAAACTTTCTGGTCCAGCTTTCTCAAGCCAACTTAAAGTTTGTCTCGACGAACTTTTTAATCTAGTTCTTCTTCTTCTTCTTATTCTTCTGACCCAAAATTTATCAATTCTAACTCCTCCTAGAGCTTTAACTCTACAAACTCCAAACTCGGGTCAGACCTTCAGACTGTTCTGACTTTAGTTGCTATATCTTTTCAGACTGATTTGACTTTCAGTTTTCTTAAAAATTAATATTAAAAACCATAAAAATCCCATAGACTTACATTGCAGAGTGCTCATATTGAGCCAAGACTACGGTGGCCCATTAGTGTACAAGCCAAAAACTCAAATCTAAACTCCCTGAAGCCCTAGACTCAATTAAACTACCATTCTATGGATTAATAAATCTATCTATCTCTCTTCAAACCTTATCTATCTATCTATCTATCTATCTTCAAACATTTTCTATCTATCTATCTATCTATCTATCTATCTATCTATCTATCTATCTATCTATCTATCTATCTATCTTCAAACCTTATCTATCTATCTATCTATCTATCTATCTATCTTCAAACCTTTTCTATCTATCTATCTATCTATCTATCTATCTATCTATCTATCTATCTATCTATCTATCTATCTATCTATCTTCAAACCTTATCTATCTATCTATCTATCTATCTATCTATCTATCTATCTATCTATCTATCTATCTTCAAACCTTATCTATCTATGCTACAATCAGTAAATCATACTTGAACATGGTAAATCATGGTATACTATAGTAAATCATGGTAAACTATGGTAAATCGTGGTAAACTATGGTAAATCATGGTAAACTATGATAAATCATGCTAGAATCAGTAAATCATACTTGAACATGGTAAATCATGGTATACTATAGTAAATCATGGTAAACTATGGTAAATCGTGGTAAATCATGGTAAACTATGCTAAATCATGCTAGAATCAGTAAATCATACTTGAACATGGTAAATCATGGTATACTATAGTAAATCATGGTAAACTATGGTAAATCGTGGTAAATAATGGTAAACTATGGCAAATCATGGTAAACTATGGTAAATCATACTAGAATCAGTAAATCATACTTGAACATGGTAAATCATGGTATACTATAGTAAATCATGGTAAACTATGGTAAATTGTGGTAAATCATGGTAAACTATGGTAAATCATGGTAAACCATGCTAGCAACATGGTAAAAAAATTCTAGCATCATGCTAGCAACATGATAATCATGCTAGCATGGTAAACTATGGTAAATCATGGTAAACTATGGTAAATCATGGTAAATCATGGTAAACTATGGTAAATCATGCTAGAATCATAGTAAATCATACTTGAACATGGTAAATCATGGTATACTATTGTAAATCATGGTAAACTATAGTAAATCGTGGTAAATCATGGTTAACTATGGTATACTATAGTAAATCATGGTAAACTATGGTAAATTATGGTAAGTCATGCTAAACTATGGTAAATCATGCTAGAATCAGTATATTATACTTGAACATGGCAAATCGTGGTATACTATAGTAAATCATGGTAAACTATAGTAAATCGTGGTAAATCATGGTAAACTATGGTAAATCATGCTAGAATCAATAAATCATACTTGAACATGGTAAATCATGGTATACTATAGTAAATCATGGTAAACTATGGTAAATCGTGGTAAATCATGGTAAACTATGGTAAATCATGGAAAACTATGATAAATCATGGTATACTTTGCTAAATCATGCTAGAATCAGTAAATCATACTTGAACATGGTAAATCGTGGTATACTATAGTAAATCATGGTAAACTATGGTAAATCGTGGTAAACTATTGTAAATCATGGTAAACTATGATAAATCATGCTAGAATCAGTAAATCATACTTGAACATGGTAAATCATGGTATACTATAGTAAATCATGGTAAACTATGGTAAATCGTGGTAAATCATGGTAAACTATGGTAAATCATGGTAAACTATGATAAATCATGCTAGAATCAGTAAATCATACTTGAACATGGTAAATCATGGTATACTATAGTAAATCATGGTAAACTATGGTAAATCATGGTAAACTATGATAAATCATGCTAGAATCAGTAAATCATACTTGAACATGGTAAATCATGGTATACTATAGTAAATAATGGTAAACTATGGTAAATCGTGGTAAATCATGGTAAACTATGCTAAATCATGCTAGAATCAGTAAATTATACTTGAACATGGTAAATTGTGGTATACTATAGTAAATCATGGTAAACTATGGTAAATCATGGTAAATCATGGTAAACTATGCTAAATCATGCTAGAATCAGTAAATCATACTTGAACATGGTAAATCGTGGTATACTATAGTAAATCATGGTAAACTATGGTAAATCGTGGTAAATCATGGTAAACTATGGTAAAATCATGGTAAACTATGATAAATCATGCTAGAATCAGTAAATCATACTTGAACATGGTAAATCGTGGTATACTATAGTAAATCATGGTAAACTATGGTAAATCGTGGTAAATCGTGGTAAATCATGGCAAACTATGGTAAATCATGGTAATCTATGATAAATCATGCTAGAATCAGTAAATCATACTTGAACATGGTAAATCATGGTATACTATAGTAAATCATGGTAAATCATGGTAAATCATGGTAAACTATGGTAAATCATGGTAAACTATGATAAATCATGCTAGAATCAGTAAATCATACTTGAACATGGTAAATCATGGTATACTATAGTAAATCATGGTAAACTATGGTAAATCGTGGTAAATAATGGTAAACTATGGTAAATCATGGTAAACTATGGTAAATCATGCTAGAATCAGTAAATCATACTTGAACATGGTAAATCATGGTATACTATAGTAAATCATGGTAAACTATGGTATATCGTAGTAAATCATGGTAAACTATGCTAAATCATGCTAGAATCAGTAAATCATACTTGAACATGGTAAATCATGGTATACTATAGTAAATCATGGTAAACTATGGTAAATCGTGGTAAATCATGGTAAACTATGCTAAATCATGCTAGAATCAGTAAATCATACTTGAACATGGTAAATCGTGGTATACTATAGTAAATCATGGTAAACTATGGTAAATCGTGGTAAATCATGGTAAACTATGCTAAATCATGCTAGAATCAGTAAATCATACTTGAACATGGTAAATCATGGTATACTATAGTAAATCATGGTAAACTATGGTAAATCGTGGTAAATCATGGTATACTATAGTAAATCATGGTAAACTATGGTAAATCGTGGCAAATCATGGTAAACTATGGTAAATCATGGTAAACCATGCTAGCAACATGGTAAAAAAAATTCTAGCATCATGCTAGCAACATGATAATCATGCTAGCATGGTAAACTATGGTAAATCATGGTAAACTATGGTAAATCGTGGTAAACTATGGTAAATCATGCTAGAATCATAGTAAATCATACTTTAACATGGTAAATCATGGTATACTATAGCAAATAATGGTAAACTATGGTAAATCATGGTAAATCATGGTAAACTATGGTAAATCATGCTAAACTATGGTAAATCATGCTAGAATCAGTAAATTATACTTGAACATGGCAAATCGTGGTATACTATAGTAAATCATGGTAAACTATAGTAAATCGTGGTAAATCATGGTAAACTATGGTAAATCATGCTAGAATCAATAAATCATACTTGAACATGGTAAATCATGGTATACTATAGTAAATCATGGTAAACTATGGTAAATTGTAGTAAATCATGGTAAACTATGGTAAATCATGCTAGAATCAGTAAATTATACTTGAACATGGTAAATCGTGGTATACTATAGTAAATCATGGTAAACTATGGTAAATCGTGGTAAATCATGGTAAACTATGCTAAATCATGCTAGAATCAGTAAATCATACTTGAACATGGTAAATCGCTGTATACTATAGTAAATCATGGTAAACTATGGTAAATCGTGGTAAATCATGGTAAACTATGGTAAATCATGGTAATCTATGACAAATCATGCTAGAATCAGTAAATCATACTTGAACATGGTAAATCATGGTATACTATAGTAAATTATGGTAAACTATGGTAAATCGTGGTAAATCATGGTAAACTATGGTAAATCATGGTAAACTATGGTAAATCATGCTTGAATCAGTAAATCATACTTGAACATGGTAAATCATGGTATACTATAGTAAATCATGGTAAACTATGGTAAATCATGGTAAACTATATTTGGCTAAATCTATATTTTGAACTTATCTATCTATCTATCTATCTATCTATCTATCTATCTATCTATCTATCTATCTATCTATCTAACTTCAAACCTTTTCTATTTATCTATCTATCTATCTATCTATCTATCTATCTTTTTAACTAACTAATCTATCTTTCTTTTTAACTAAATAATCCATCTTTCTTTCTTTTTAACGAACTAATCCATCTTTCTTTCTAACTAATATATTTTTCTTTCTTTCATTCTAACTAATCTATCTTTCTTTCTTTCTAACTAATCGATCTATCTTTCTTTCTAACTAATCTATCTTTCTATCTAACTAATCCATCTTTCTTTCTTTCTTTCTTTCTTTCTAACTAATCAATCTTTTTTCTTTCTCTCTCACTAATCTATCTTTCTTTCTAACTAATTAGTCTTTCTTTCTTTCTTTCTTTCTTTCTTTCTTTCTTTCTTTCTTTCTTTCTTTCTAACTAATCCACCATTCATTCATTCTTTCTTTCCAACTAATATTTCTTCTTTCTAACTAATCAATCTATCTTTCTTTCTAACTAATCTTTCTTTCTTTCTTTCTTTCTTTCTTTCTTTCTTTCTTTCTTTCTTTTTCTAACTAATCTTTCTTTCTAACTTATCTTTCTATCTAATCTTTCTAACTAATCTTTCTTTCCTTTCTAACAAATCTTTTTTTTCTTTCTTTCTAACTAATCTTTCTTTCTTTTTTCTTTCTAGCCAATCTTTCTTCTTTCTTTCTAGCTAATCTTTCTTTTTTCTTTTTCTTTCTTTCTAACTAATCTTTCTTTTCTTTCTTTCTTACTTTTCTTTTTTTCTTTCTAACTTATCTTTCTTTCTTTCTACCTAATCTTTCTTTCTTTCTTTCTTTCTTTCTTTCTTTCTTTCTTTCTTTCATTCTGTCTTTCTACCTAATCTTTTTCTTACTTTCTTTCTTTCTTTCTACCTAATCTTTCTTTCTTTCTTTCTACCTAATCTTTCTTTCTTTCTTTCTTTCTTTCTTTCTTTCTTTCTTTCTTTCTTTCTTTCTTTCTTTCTTTCTTTCTCTTTCTTTCTTTCTTTCTTTCTTTCTTTCTAATCTATCTTTCTTTTTCTTCCTAACTAATATTTTTTCTTTCTTTCTAATCTTTCTTTCTTCCTAACTAATCTTTTTTCTTTCTAACTAATCTTTCTTTTTAACTTATCTTTCTTTCTTTCTTTCTAATCTATCTTTCTTTTTCTTCCTAACTAATATTTTTTCTTTCTTTCTAATATTTCTTTCTTCCTAACTAATCTTTTTTCTTTCTAACTAATCTTTCCTTCTTTCTAACTATTCTTTCTTTCTAACTAATTTATCAATCAAAATTTAAACTACTTTAAACTTCAAACTACTTCAAATTTCTAACTACTTTAAACTTCTAACTACTTTTAACTTCTTCAAACTCTCTGGTCCGGCTTTCTCAAGCCAACTTAAAGTTTGTCTCAACAAACTTTTTTTTCTAGTTATTATTATTCTTCTGAGACTAAATTTACAATTCTAACTCCTCCTAGAGGTTTAACTCTACAAACTCCAAACTCAGGTCAGACCTTCAGACTGTTCTGACTCGGTATGCTATATCTTTTCAGACTGATTTGACTTTCAGTTTTCTTAAAAATTAATATTAAAAAACATAAAAATCCCATAGACTTACATTGCAGACTGTTCAAATTGAGCCAAGACTACGGTGGCCCATTAGTGTAAAAGCCAAAAACTCAAATCTAAATTCTCTGAAGCCCTAGACTTAATTAAACTACCATTCTATGACCTAATAAACTTATCTATCTATCTATCTATCTATCTATCTATCTATCTATCTATCTATCTATCTATCTATCTATCTATCTATCTATCTATCTATCTATCTATCTATCTTTCTTTCTTTCTAACTTATCTATCTTTCTTTCTAACTTATCTATCTTTCTTTCTCTTTCTAACTAATCTATCTATCTATCTATCTTTCTAACTAATTTATCTATCTATCTTTCTAACTAACTTATCTATCTGTCTTTTTCTTTTTAACTTATCTATCTATCTTTCTAACTTATCTATCTTTCTTTCTTTCTTTTTAACTAATCTATCTTTCTAACTTATCTTTCTTTCTTTCTTACTAATCTATCTATCTTTCTAACTAACTAACTTATCTATCTTTCTTTCTTACTAATCTATCTATCTTTCTAACTAAGTAACTTATCTATCTTTCTTTCTTACTAATCTATCTATCTTTCTAACTAACTAACTTATCTATCTTTCTTTCTTACTAATCTATCTATCTTTCTAACTAACTAACTTATCTATCTTTATTTTTTTAACCTTACTTATCCATCTTTCTTTCTAACTAATCTATCTATCTTTCTAACTAACTTATCTATCTTTCTTTCTTTTTAACTAATCTATCTATCTTATCTTTCTTTCTTTTTAACTAATCTATCTATCTTACCTTTCTTTCTTTCTTTTTAACTAATCTATCTTTCTAACTTATCTATCTTTCTTTATTTCTTTTTAACTAATCCATCTTTCTAACTAACTTATCTATCTTTCTTTCTTACTAATCTATATATCTGTCTTTCTAACTAACTTATCTTTCTTTCTTTCTTACTAATCTATCTATCTTTCTAACTAACTAACTTATCTATCTTTCTTTCTGACTAATCCTAACCCTAACTGAAAGAATTTCAGTTTTCTTAAAAATTAATATTAAAAATCATAAAAATCCCATAGACTTACATTGCAGAGTGCTCAAATTGAGCCAAGACTATGGTGGCCCATTAGTGTACAAGCCAAAAACTCAAATCTAAACTCCCTGAAGCCCTAGACTCAATTAAACTTAATTTATCTATCTTCAAACCTTATCTATCTATCTTCAAACCTTATCTATCTATCTATCTATCTATCTATCTATCTATCTATCTATCTATCTATCTATCTATCTTACTAATCTATCTATCTATCTATCTATCTATCTATCTATCTATATATCTATCTTACTAATCTATCAATCTTTCTAACTAACTTATCTATCTTTCTTTCTTTCTAACTAATCTATCTATCTTTCTAACTAACGTATCTATCTTTCTTACTAATCTATCTATCTTTCTAACTAACGTATCTATCTTTAATTCTTTCTTACTAATCTATCTATCTTTCTAACTAACTGATCTATCTTTCTTTCTTTCTTACTAATCTATCTATCTTTCTAACTAACTTATCTATCTTTCTTTCTTTCTTTCTTTCTTTTTAACTAATCTAATCTATCTTTCTAACTAACATATCTATATTTCTTTCTTTCTTTTAACTAATCTATCTATCTTTCTAACTAACTTATCTATCTTTCTTTCTTTCTTTTTAACTAATCTATCTATCTTTCTAACTAACTAATCAATCTTTCTTTTTCTTTCTTTCTTTCTAATCAATCTTTCTTTCTTTCTTTCTAATCAATCTTTCTTTCTTTCTTTCTTTCTTTCTTTCTAACTAATCAATCTTTCTTTCTTTCTTTCTTTCTTTCTAATCAATCTTTCTTTCTTTCTTTCTTTCTTTCTTTCTTTCTTTCTTTCTTTCTAACTAATCAATCTTTCTTTCTTTCTTTCTCTTTCTTTCTTTCTTTCTTTCTTTCTTTCTAATCAATCTTTCTTTTTCTTTCTTTCTTTCTTATCAATCTTTCTTTCTTTCTTTCTTTCTTTCTTTCTAATCAATCTTTCTTTCTTTCTTTCTTTCTTTCTAACTAATCAATCTTTCTTTCTTTCTTTCTTTCTTTCTTTCTTTCTTTCTTTCTAATCAATCTTTCTTTCTTTCTTTCTTTCTATCAATCTTTCTTTCTTTCTTTCTTTCTCTTTCTTTCTTTCTTTCTAATCAATCTTTCTTTTTCTAATCTATATTTTTTCTTGCTAACTAATCTATATTTTTTTCTTTCTAACTAATCTAACTTTCTTTCTACCTACTCTTTCCTTCTTATTTCTCTTTTTTTCTTTATTTCTGTCTATCCTTTCTTTCTTTTTAACTAATCTTTCTTTCTTTCTTTCTTTCTAACTAACCTTTCTTTCTTCACAACTATTCTTTCTTTCTAACTAATCTATCAATCTAACTTTAAACTACTTTAAACTTCAAACTACTTTAAACTTCTAACTTCTTTAAACTTCTAAATTCTTTAAACTTCTTCAAACTCTCTGGTCAGACTTTCTCAAGCCAACTTAAAGTTTGTCTCAACAAACTTTTTTTTCTAGTTTTTTATTACATCTTTTATTTATTTTTATTTTTTAAGAGTCTCTTCTGCTCACCAAGGCTGGATATATTTGATCAAAAATACAGTAAAAAGAGTAATATTGTAAAATATTATTACTATATAACGATACAAATAAATAAATGTGAGCTCATGTATTTATTTTTGTTTATTTATGATGATATTTTTGATCAAATAAGAAGAGCATTCAAGACACTTTGCATTGAATCCACTGGCAGACCTGAGCTTTCTTCTGGTGTACGGCGCTGGCTAGAGATGGAGTGTCGACTCCCACGACCTCGGACACGTCTCCCAATCCCGGCTCCATCCCATGCTTTCCTCCTTCCCTCCTGGGATGAATATTCATCAGCTCCGTCATGAGGTCCATCTCATCCTGATCTCCCGCTCGCCCAAGCTCGGCCACCGAACACACATCCCCGTACTCAAGCTTCTCCATTTCCAGAACGTCTCCGTGAATCCCGAACTGCGTGGGATCCGGCATGTTTCCCAGAATATCAGTCACTTTCATGTTCTTGGCTCCCTCCACCAGGCCTCCTCCGAACAACGTGGACCAGAGAATGTGGAAGAAACCCCAGACCAGGTTGTAGAGAAAGCGGAAAATCCCGGTGAAGATCATCCAGAAGAAGAAGAAGAATCCTCGGATCATCTCCCGAACGCTCATCTTCCTCATTTTCCGATATTGTCTCTTCATGCTCCTGAAGGTCAGCAGCTTTTGAAGGTTGTAGAGGCTTTTCCTCATGGAGACGCAGGCCAGAGCAAACGCTGAGGAAGACTCCAGCGCACCATCTTCATCATCCTCATCCAACTCCACGCTTTGAGCATCGTCTTCATCTTCCTCCTCTTGTCTCTCGGTGGCGTCCGGTTCGGAGATCAGAGACGCCAACTGCATCTCGAAGATGGTGTCCTCGCAGAAGTTTACGAACAGCTCCATCTTTTCTGATTCTCCGCCCTCATTGACGACGTCGAAAATGAACTGCCGCTTGGACTCTTTGACCTGCGGTTTAAAAGATACTCAACATTCAGTAATAATATCGATTTGACTGCATGGATGAGAACAACATTTGAACTGAATTGATCAGAATAATGACTATGGTCTTCTGTAGAGCTGCTTTACAGCAGAAGTTAAATTTCATAATTGATGAAATTTGCAACATTGGCACTGTTATTGAAAATAATTAACACTGAAAATATGTTCAGTGTTGATTCAATCATTGATGAATTTTGCAACATTGAGACGGTTACTGAACTGAATTGAATAAACATTGAAAATTAGCTTCATAATTGATGAATTTTGCAACATTGACAGTAATTGAATTGAATTGATTTAACGCTGAATTTTTTTTCATAATTGATGAATTTTGCAACATTGACACCTATTGAACCGAATTAACATTAAAAAAGTTTCATAATTGATTAATTTTGCAACATTGACACTGTTATTGAAAATAATTAACATTGAAAATATGTTCAGTGTTGATTCAACATTAAAAATATGTTCAGTGTTTATTGATGAATTTTTACATTGAGACGGAATTGAATAAACATTGAAAATTAGCTTCATAATTGATGAATTTTGCAACATTGACAGTAATTGAACTGAACTGAATCAACATTGAAAATTTGTTTAATAACTGATGAATTTTGCAACACAGTTATTTAAACTGAATTGAATAAACAGAAAATTAGCTTCATAATTGATGAATTTTGCAACATTGACAGTTATTGAACTGAATTGAATCAACACTGAAAATTTGTTTCATAATTGATGAATTTTGCAACACTGAGTTATTTAAACTGAATTGAATAAACAGAAATTTGTTTCATAATTGATGAATTTTGCAACATTGACTGTTATTGAACTGATCTGACATTGAAATTTGCTTCATAATTTAATTTTGCAACATTTACACTGTTAGTAAACAGAATTAACTTTGAAAATATGTTTCATAATTGATGAAATTTCAACACTGACACTGTTATTTACCTGAATTAAAAAAATTGCTTCATAATTGATGAAATTTGCAACATTGACACTGTTATTGAACTGAATTGAATCAACCCTGAAAATAAGCTTCATAATTGATGAAATTTGCAACATTGACACTGTTATTGAACAGAATTAAGCATTGAAAATTGGCTTCATAATTGATAAAATGTGTATCTGTATAAAGCGCCATAGAAATAAAGCTGACTTGACCTGCGGTTTCTCCCACTGCGTTCGGCTGGACTCGCTGATCTCGAAGTAAACCCTCTCGATTCTCTTGGCGCCGCCCATGATCTCGATGCGCCCTAGGAAGGGCTCGAAGTAGTTCAGAACGCTCTCGGCCAAGTTCAGGAAGGCGGAGAGACGGGGATCGTGAGGCATGTGCTCCGATAGATTGGTGAGGAGAACCGCCACGTTGAAGCCGATGTCCTTGGCGGGTTCGTGGAAGCGTTTGACGAACTCTTCGTAGTTGAACATGTCGTTCTCGTCGGCCTCGGCGCAGGATAGCAGGAACTCGATCTCGGACTGGGAATACTGCTTCTGGTTCTCCATGGACTTCTGAAACTCCTTCTTGGAGATGAATCCTTTACGGTCGGGATCTTGCTCCTTGAAGTTCTCGGAGGTGGTCAGATCTTTCAGCTTGAGGAACATGTCGAAGAACTTGAGAATCATCTCCACGTTGCTGGAGGACTCCACTAGAGTGTCCACCATCTGCTTGCCGATGGTCCCGTTCACAACGTTTCCTAAAGGAGGGAACGACGGGATTATTTCTCACAGGATTCATTCTGTAATGCTGCCTGGTTTCTGTTATGGAAATTGTTTTTTATTCATTATTTTATTCATATTAATGATCTTTCCCTATAGTAAATCATGTACTTTCCTAATAAGGCAGTGAAAGGTTAAATTGACTAAGAGCCTGGGCTATGGCCCTATGTTCTCTATGTTATGAGTAGCAGAGATAGTGGCATTGAGAGAACTGGGTAAGAGACAAACAAAAATTGTTCTGAGAAAAATTATTAATTGGGGAAATTGAGAGATTAAACCATGCTGATGACCTGAGTCTGTGGTAGAGTAGTGAGTTTGACGTGTGATTAAACTCGAGGTTCTGTTGGGTACGGACTGGATCGATTCCATTCCTAGAGCTTCCGAACAAATGGGTTTTAGGGGTGCGGACTGATTAGGCAGTGAACCCGAGGTTACCCCGTAAGTCAGTCCTAGAGCTCCTCCTGTCCGATTTTAGGGAAAAATCGGGTCTATTGGAAACATCCAATAGACTACTTAGGTGCGCAAAAATAATACCACAGACACAGAGTAAATCACCATGGGAAAATCTGTGAAAAATATGATACACCGGTTTTCCGTCAGATGAGAAAGTTGTATGGCAACAAGTGTATGAGAGACATCAATAAGCTAATGAAACATCATGATTTCCGTAGGGAGGGAACGCTGAGTGCTACAAGACTGAAGATCGCTAGGGAGTCTGTAGAAGAGTGGAAAGATGAACAAAGAGGTTGTCGTTTCAGACGTGTGTGTGTGTGTGTCCTGTAAGAGGACTATTGATTGTTGGGTGGAAGAGGGAGAGAAAAGAGAAAGAACGTCAATGCAGAAAAATTTGCCGTTTAGGGAACACAAAAATTGAAGAAAAAGAGGCAGCTGCCACATGTGCACATATTAATGTTTCTGTCTGTTCACATGCATCACCACCCCCACATCATCACTATCCCCCCCATCATCACCACCCCCACATCATCACTATCCCCCACATCATCACCACCCCCACATCATCACTATCCCCCCAATCATCACCACCCCCACATCATCACTATCCCCCCCATCATCACCACCCCCACATTATCACTATCCCCCCCCATCATCACCACCCCCACATCATCACTATCCCCCCAATCATCACTATCCCCCCATCATCACTATCCCCAACATCATCACTATCCCCCCCATCATCACCACCCCCACATCATCACTATCCCCCCCCATCATCACCACCCCCACATCATCACTATCCCCCCCATCATCACTATCCCCCCCATCATCACTATCCCCCCATCATCACTATCCCCAACATCATCACTATCCCCCCCATCATCACCACCCCAACATCATCACTACCCCCCCCCCATCATCACCACCCCCACATCATTACTATCCCCCCCATCATCACCACCCCCACATCATCACTATCCCACGGCTGAGCTGCAAGCCCTAAAAGTGGACCTTGACCTCGACTGCTCTCCACCAAGAAGACCACAACAACTACCACACGCCGCCGAAGATGGAGCCTCAGGGGGGAAACAAATACAAGTCCGCCATCAGACATACCCCTGTGCAGACAAGATCTCAAGGTCAGAAGCAAGACCAAGTACAGCAACAAAGCAAAGAAGATGAAGAACTTCTGGCTCCAATGATTGAAGTTTCGGGACCGGAGGGCCCAACTATGGTTTAAGAAGCGATGGCTCATCTGCCGAGCCCTGAGGTCTCAGGAGACAAGTTCTCCTCTGAACTGATCGTGTTTTGACAAGAACTCAGCCCAACCGTGTCAGAACTGCGCAGACTGCTGGCGGTGAAGCTGGGGACCGCTAACTGGCACAAGGTCAGCGGACGCCTGCCACAGGAAGATTCAAGCTAACTTGATCGAGTAGCTGCAGGGTTGACGCGCTGTTCGAGAGCGGTGGCGGCAGCTGAAAAGGCCGTGATGGCCTACAGAGAGTTTGTAGGGTATTCTAAATTGATATTGATGGACATCTATACTATTTATTGTTTATACTGAGGTGACTGAGGGCCTGACTTTGTGTCAGGAGTGCAATAAGTAAGGGTTAATGCCCGACAAGGTGTCCATTATCAGGTATTAATGGACGACGGCGAGGCGAAGACGGTTGCCTCCGCCGAAGTCCATTGGGATAGTGATGATGGGGGGATAGTGATGATGGGGGGGATAGTGATGATGGGGGGGATAGTGATGATGTTGGGGATAGTGATGATGGGGGGATAGTGATGATGGGGGGGATAGTGATGATGTGGGGGTGGTGATGATGGGGGGGGATAGTGATGATGGGGGGATAGTGATGATGGGGGGGATAGTGATGATGTGGGGGTGGTGATGATGTGGGGGATAGTGATGATGTGGGGGTGGTGATGATGTGGGGGATAGTGATGATGTGGGGGTGGTGATGATGTGGGGGATAGTGATGATGTGGGGGTGGTGATGCATGTGAACAGACAGAAACATTAATAGGTGCACATGGGGCAGATGCCTCTTTTTCTTCAATTTTTGTGTTCCCTAAACGGCAAATTTTTCTGCATTGACGTTCTTTCTCTTTTCTCTCCCTCTTCCACCCAACAATCAATAGTCCTCTTACAGGACACACACACACACACACGTCTGAAACGACAACCTCTTTGTTCATCATTCCACTCTTCTACAGACTCCCTAGCGATCTTCAGTCTTGTAGCACTCAGCGTTCCCTCCCTAGGGAAATCATGATGTTTCATTAGCTTATTGATGTCTCTCATACACTTGTTGCCATACAACTTTCTCATCTGACGGAAAACCGGTGTATCATATTTTTCACAGCTGCTTGTTTTACTCTGAGATTTTCCCATGGTGATTTTACTCTGTGTCTGTGGTATTATTTTTGCGCACCTAAGTAGTCTATTGGATGTTTCCAATAGACCCGATTTTTCCCTAAAATCGGACAGGAGGAGCTCTAGGACTGACTTACGGGGTAACCTCGGGTTCACTGCCTCATCAGTCCGCACCCCAAAAACCCATTTGTTTTTTGGACCTCGAAGGGCATTAACCCGCTTATACCATGGTCACTTACGAAAGAAAGAAATATTTAATCAATTAATAATACTTTAATGTGTTTTAGAGTAAAAATCGTGAGGGTTTTTATTTATTAAGTCGAGCGCACTATTTAATATCTCCCGTATACAGGGAGATTTTAAATAGTTGCCTGATGATTTGCCTGTCATCAGGCAAATTGACGGGACGCCTTTCCTAGGTGTACATTATCACTTTTTAATGGACACCCTGCAGCCAATCAGAATCGAGTATTCACCTAGACCATGGTATAACAGTGTTTATTCATTCAACCCGACTTCAGATAAATCTTTACTTCTTTACTAAGCACGTAAAAGTCCCTTAAAGTTCCTTATTTTTTCCTTAACAATTCTTCATGCCTTAAAATATCTTGAATGTAACTCGACACCCTTGCCTCATTTAGTATGTGTGGTTCTATGAATATGCAAATGAGCCCCGCCTCCACTCACTCACTCAGCTCAGAGATCCACTGGTTGACGATCACACGTTGATCTGATTGGTTACAAGGTAGTTTGTGACGTCAGAAACACCAGCGATTTCAAAGCGTGTTTTTGAGACTGTCTTTGGTTCACTGCAGTTTTAAGGAGAAAATACTCAGCAATGCTGTCGACTTATGAATTTACACATGGTTTGTCTTAAAGCGGATTAAAAACACCACATAGACACATAAACTACATTAAAAGCGTGTTTTTTACCACAGGGGGACTTTAATCAATATGAACTAAACCACCGTCGACAGCATCGTGTTTTGTTTATGTTTATAAGGCTGAGCTTCTCTTGCAGTGTTGCCATATCCACTTATTATAAGCGCTTCTAGGCTCATAAAGTGATATTTATTGAGGTATTAAAAGGTGCGGGTCGTGATATTTTGTCATTTTCAATATAATGCATTTGTATTTATTTGGTTTATTATGGGCTTGTTCTTGTTTGATGTTTTTTCTAGCAAGATCTGGCAACACAAAAGAGTCGAGGCTCACATAAAAAAAGACACATCTCTGACGCGCATTTACACACATTATTAACAGTTCGGTTCGTAGACCGTTTGTAAACGCGTTTATCACTACCTGCAGTTTTCAGGAGTTAATTCAGTTGTAGAATGCAGTCGTCGCTCCTGTAAATGACTGAACTGTGTGTGAACAGAACAGGATTAAACACTAAACGCTGAACTGTGTGTGAACAGAACAGGATTAAACACTAAACGCTGACTTTAGCTGCAGTGTGTGTGTTTGGTGTGTGAGCGTTTGCGCAGCAGAACCTTCCAGCAGCGACAGCATCATGACGATCATGTCCTTCTGCAGATCCAGCAGCTCCTTCAGCAGCTCAATCTGACTCGAGTCCTGCGAGGAATCAAGAGGAAAGCGGGACATTAGTGTGATGAGAGGAGAGGAACATCACAGCACACTTTCATTTACTAAATTAAACTCTAATCTGCCAATCAAAGGACAGCATGATGACGTCGCCTCGACACCTGTCTGGAAGCTTCTGTCTAGTACGCCTGGTGTTTAAGGGGCTGTTTACACGACACGTTTTTTCAACTAAAAACTTAAAACTTTATATGCGTTTTGGCCTTTCGTTTACACGACAGCGGCGTTTTGGGTGCCTGAAAACACAACGTTTTGAAACCGGGGTTCAAAGTGCAAGTTTTTGAAAACAGTCTCCGTGTAAACAACAAAAACGCGAATCGTTGAAGACGATGACGTCATTCACACGCGCATTACGTGTGCAGTCTATCGTGTTTCATCGCCATCTACTGGCCTGACAGCAGAATACAGCGGTTTCAGTCGTTTACGCGGATCCGTGTGAACGGGGATCGTTTCGACAATGGCGTCTGTACGCGGAACACTCAGCGGAACACTTCTCCGTTTTAAGCGCATCGTCGTCGTGTAAACGCTCGCTAATCGGGGTTTGGAGCTGAAGTCTGCAGGACAGTGAGTTTCACCCCTGATGGAGACGGACATGCTCAAACTGTGTTTTAAGATGACGTATGATAAGAAAACACAATGTGGGAAAATAAGACTCAGAATGAGACATCTAGTGTTCACAGACATGACTACAGATCCGGGTTATTATAGTTAACTAAAACTAGAAAATAGGGATGCACAATAGATACGCGATAAAAATGTTATACGCGATAAATCATTAAATAATGCGATATGCGACACGATAATGCTTAAAGTGTGTAAAATAAACTTAAATTATCTTTAAAATATATTTAAAATGATATAACCTGCATACATGTTTCACAATATTTTTGTGACTAGAAAACATCCCTAAACTTCTGCCAGTGAACATCAGTGTTTTACTGCGGTATAAGAAGTGTTATTTTAACATCAGTGTAAACCACGGGGTTCAGGGGTTCAGGTTATCCTACATTAGGGTTATTAAACAACAGAAACTGAATAATGTAAAAATAAACACTGCTTAGTTTTCACTGTATGAATGAAATATATACTGATTCTTATTAAAGCTACAAGAGTTATTCAGCCGAGAGCAGCGAGTGATTTACTCTTCATCTTTTGTTCATGACCACAGTTATTGCAAGCCGTCGCGATATGCATGTCGCGATATTTCGATAATTTCGATATATATTGTGTAGCCCTACTAGAAAACATTGGTAAAACTTTACAATTAGGTCTCATTTGTAAAAATAAAAAAGACACACACACAAAAAAAAGGAACAAAGTGACTAAGTATAAAAATGAGAACTGATCCAACCTGCGACAGCTTCATCTGCATGTTGGCGAAGACGTGCAGGAATCCCACGACGGCGTCCCACAGCCGGCTGTGAGCCAGACTCTGCTGGTTCCCAATACACGGACCCTGAGAAACACACGGGACACACTGGGAGAGGAGCGACCGCTGCCTGTCACGCGCACAACATTCACTGGCATTATACAGCACAAAAACATGTGCAAATAGAAGATCTCTTACATTATACAATTATAAACATCAAATCAAATATTGAATAACACAAATATAATTATAAAAATACATAACATACATCAAAATTAAACATTATAAATATGCATTATATAAAATAAAATGATACAAAATATCATATATATATAAACATACACAAAATAACATAAATAAAATGATAAATATACATAATATTACTAAAATAAAAATATAAACGTGGATAATACAAATAAAATGAAACAATTAATACAATAAATAAATAAAACTATAAACTTAAAGTGTAAATAAAAAAAATAAAAAAATATAGAATTATAAACATAATAATGAATAAGAAAATATCTATATTTTTTACAATAAATAAAACACTAAAAATAAAATAAACACAATTATAAACATACATAATATTAATACAATTATAAACATGCATTATATAAAATAAAACAATACAATGAAATTATAAATATGCAATATAAAAAGATATATATATATATATATATAATAAATACAAATATTAACATGAATAATCTAAATAAAATGAAACCATAATAAATATACAAACATAAAATATAAATAAATGCTTTTAAAAAAATCATAAACTGGCTTATTTAAATATGTTTTAAATGTGTTGTATGAAAATAGAAGAAATTCAAAAATAGATTTTTAGCGCAATTTTCCACCGGACAAAATTGCGATTGTTAACTCGTGATTTCTGTTCTGTCTGTGCGCACCAATCTTGCACTTCTATCTACTCCTCAACCAGACCACCAAGAGACTTCGGGTTTTCGGCATTATGTTAAGGAAGGTCTAATCTCGGGAACGCACAAAAAAAAAAAAAAAAAAAAACGGAAAAGATTTACTATCTCTTAGTGTTGTGATCCCATGAGGTCAGAAAATTGCGCTAAAACACTCACCGAGTTTTTATTACTTGTTTGAGAAAATTTTCAAATAAAAGTGAACCTAAAAATGTTTAAAATGCTGGATTGTTTAAGACAACCTTTCATACGGAGAACAGGAGAATAATACTTTAAACATTTGACACTGTTTGCAAATGGGAAGTTGATCCTACATGATCATTGATGATAAACAGAGACTGTCTCTCTCTCTCTCTCTCACACACACACACTCTCTCTCTCACACACACTCTCTCCCTCTCTCTCACACACACACACTCTCTCCCTCTCTCTCTCTCTCTCTCTCTCTCACACACTCTCCCTCTCTCACACACACTCTCTCTCTCTCCACGTTACCTGAATGTATTCGGTGAGCGAGTTGAAGATCTGTTTGGCCACGGCCAGAGCTTTAGAGAAGTTACGCTGACCCGCCTCGTCCATGATGTCTTTACCAGAGTAATACCAGTAAAAATCACTGATGGACTCCTGCCAACACAGCACAACATGAGCAGACAGCCGTGCGTATGTGTGTGTGTGTGAGTGTGTGTGTGAGTGTGTGCATGTGTGTGTGTGAGTGTGTGTGTGCGAGTGAGTGAGTGTGTTTGTGTGCGCGTGTGTGTGAGTGAGTGTGTGTGTGTGTGTGTGTGCGAGTGTGTGCGTGCATGTGTGGGTATGTGTGTGCGTTTGAGTGTGTGTGTGTGTGTGTGTGTGTGTGTGTGTGTGTGCGTGGGTATGTGTGTGCATGTGTGTGTGTACCTGCAGGCGCAGTAGATAGTCCACAGTGCTGATGATGATGTTCACTGTGGTCGTGTTTCCCGTCTGAGTCCGGAGAAAGTTCTGGAAGTCTGAGAAACACACGTCACTCAAGCAGAAGCTCATCAGTGTGTGTGTTTCATCATCAGTGTGTGATTGAGTGTGTGTTCCTCACCGTTGTTGTGTCCTTCACACAGGAGCTGCAGGAACCGGAACAGATCTCGGGTGAACTCGTCGTTCTGGAGAACCTTCGAGCCTTCGGGAAAACACACACACACTTCAGAGACTTCTGCAGACGTCCTGCCCTCTCAACCACTACACACACACATCATAATCACTATTATAGGCATACTTAATATAAAAAAAACAATAAATACAATTTTAAATATGAATATAAATAAAATAATAATTAAAAATACAATTATAAACGTATAAAATAGAAATAAAATGAAACAGTAAAAAATTAAATAAATAAAATGATAAACATAATATAAAAAATAAAATAAAAACAATAAATAAATGAATAAAATTATAGAAAATACATCATATAAAATAATAAATAAATTGAAAATATTCAAAAAATAAATAAAATGATAGACATACATAATATAAATAAAAACAGTAAATAAAATTCTAAAATATAATATAAATAAAACAATAATTAAAATGAAATTATAAACGTATAAAATAGAAATAAAATGAAACAGTAAAAAATAAAATAAACCAAATTATAAAAATACATAATATAAAACAATAAACTGAAATTGTAAGCATTCAAAAAATAAATAAAATAATAAACATACATAATAAAATTATAATAATAAATAAAATAAAATTATAATATAAAAAATATAAATAAAATAATAAATGCTATGATAAACATACATAATATAAATAAAATAATAATAAATAAAATAAATAAATGTATTATATATATCATAAATAAAACAAAATTATAAACGTATAAAATAAAAAATGAAACAGTAAAAAATATTTCGTTTGATTAGTATGTGCTAAAGCAAATCATAATAATAATCATTAGAGTTGGCATGTGGCCGTTCGTCAGCATTCAGTGTTAATCGGTTCGTTAGAAAATTCAATGGAACTTTCTGCTATACTGTGTGGAAATATGACGTCACATTGTCTTTGATCATATTCTTCATCAGTATTTGATCATATTCTTCATCAGTATTTGATCATATTACATTGAGCTCAAGCAGAAGAGCTGGTTTGTGATGATTATTAATGACTGGTTCTCTGCCAGATTGTAAAGGACATGTTTTGGACTGGTCACTGTAAAATCCATATCCAGTTACTTTAGATAATCTGTTACTCTAGATCTGTTTTGGTAAGAATTTTATTTTGAATGCTTTTATTTTAAAATATATATTTTTTTAATTTAAGTGAGTGTAACATTTTGATCATTTTCATTTTAAAATTGTTCATATTTTGAAATTTGACGATTGTTTAATTATTACTCTGTTTTATTTTTGACTGATTTTTTATCTTAATTTGACATTTCCTTTATTTGTTTTAAAATGAAAATTATTAATTTTAATTGGACATTTTTTAATTAATAATTAGTAAGTCTTTTATTTTTGATTGTTTTATTTTAAAATGATTCATTTTAATTAGACAATTTTATTTAATTATTAGTAAGTGATTGTTTGTATTTAAAATGATTTATTTTAATTTGACTTTTTTATTTAATTAATTATTAGCAAGGGTTTATTAATTTGGCTTGGGAAAGCCAACTTACTGATATTGTACTTAAAATTATTATTATTCTTCTGACCCAAAATTTCTGACTCTAACTCCTCCTAGAGTTTTAACTCTACATACTCCAAACTCGGGTCAGACCTTCAGACTTTTCTGACTCGAGTTGCTATATCTTTTCAGACTGATTTGACTTTCAGTTTTCTTAAAAATTAATATTAAAAAACATAAAAATCCCATAGACTTACATTGCAGACTGTTCAAATTGAGCCAAGGCTACGGTGGCCCATTAGTGAACAACACAAAAACTACTATTCTATGTACTAATAAACTTTATCTATCTATCTATCTATCTATCTATCTATCTATCTATCTATCTATCTATCTATCTATCTATCTATCTATCTATCTACTTTTCTTTCTAACTTTTCTTTCTTTCTTTCTAACTAATCTTTCTTTCTTACTAACTAATCTTTCTTTCTTTTTAACTAATATTTCTTTCTGTCTATCTAACTAATCTATCTATCTTTCTAACTAACTAATCTATCTTTCTTTCTAACTAATCTATATCTTTCTAACTAATCTATTTATCTTTATTTTTAAGTAATCTATATTTCTTTTTCACTAATCTATCTTTCTGTCTAACTAATCTATCATTCTTTCTTTCTTTTTAACTAATCTATCTTTCTTTCTGACTAATCTAACTATCTTTCTTTCTTTCTAACTAATCTATCTTTTCTTTCTTTTTAACTAACCTATCTTTCTTTTGAACTAATCTATCTTTCTTTCTAACTAATCTATCTTTTTTCTTTCTTTTTAACTAATATCTTTCTTTCTAACTAATCTATCTTTTTCTTTCTTTTTAACTAATATCTTTCTTTCTTTCTTTCTAACTAATCTATCTTTCTTTCTTTCTAACTAATCTATCTTTCTTTCTTTCTTTCTTTCTGTCTAACTAATCTATCTTTCTTTCTTTCTTTCTAACTAATCTATCTTTCTTTCTAACTAATCTATCTTTTTTCTTTCTTTTTAACTAATCTATCTTTTTTTCTGACTAATCTAACTATCTATCTATCTATCTATCTATGTATCTTTCTTTCTTTCTTTCTAACTAATCTATCTATCTTTATTTCTAACTAATCTAACTATCTTTCTTTCTAACTAATCTATCTATCTTTATTTCTAACTAATCTATCTTTTTTCTTTCTTTCTAACTAATCTATATTTTTTCTTTCTTTTTAACTAACCTATCTTTCTTTCTTTTTAACTTATCTATCTATCTTCTTTCAAACTAATCTTTCTTTATCTTTCTTTCTTTCTGACTTTCTTTCTAACTAATCTTTCTTTTAACTTCTTTCTTTCTCTTTTTCTTTCTAACTAATCCATTGTTCTGTCTTTCTCTTTCTTTCTAACTAATCTTTCCTTCTTTCTCTTTCTTTCTCACTAATCTTTCTTTCTTTTTCTTTCTAACTAATCTTTTTTTTTCTTTCTTTCTAACTTATCTTTCTTTCTTTCTAACTATTCTTTCTTTCTAACTAATCTATCAATTAAAATTTAAACTACTTTAAACTTCTTCAAACTGTCTGGTCCGGCTTTCTCAAGCCAACTTAAAGTTTGTCTCAACAAACTTTTTTTCTAGTTTTGATTGTTTTTATTTAGAAAAATATATATATTTTAAGTGTACAATTTTTATGATTTAATTTAATTAATATTTTTGAATGAACTCACAAACCGCAGTTTGAAAAAGCATGAGCAATAACAACACGAAAAATGGAAAGAAAGCTAATTTTTAAGGTTCAATTACAGTAAGTCGGCTTTTTCCGAAAAAGGGAAACGTCCTACTAAACACTCGAGGGTTCCCGAGGAATCGCTCATTAGGAGTGCGAGTTTAACACCGTGTGCACATAAAGCACTTATTAAGAACAGGAAGATGAGCGAGAAATACAGAGACGTCAGTGAGGTCACTTCCTGTCACATGACACATGCAGTCAGACACACATCAGACAGATTGACAGACAGGAGCAGCGATGGCACACAGAGAGAATCTGAACCGTGTATTTACCGCGCTCCCTCACGTTGACTGCCACCGATGACAAAAGAACGACAAGAAGAAAGAAATCAACATAGAAAAACAGCAGACACAAGCAAAGGAGAAGAAGACACGCACACTTCCAGAAGAACCAGAGATACTGACACTGAACATCACCGTCACTTACGCCTGGATCACATGACCATGAGCCACGAACCAATCAGCGACTCTCAGTCAAACAAATCAACCAATCAGAGCTATTATACAGAGATATGACTGAGTGTGTGTTCACTGCCGGGCAAACGCATGAAAGAGTCTCTCCTGCTCACTGAAGCTCCGTTTATCTGATCAGAAATACAGTAAAGAAATGTAAATATTATTCTAATGTAAATCATCTGTTTTCTATGTGAATATATAGTAAAGTGTAATTTATTCCTGTGATCAAAGCTGAATTTTCAGCATCATTACTCCAGTCTTCAGTGTCACATGATCCTTCAGAAATCACTCTAATATGAGGATTTGTTTTATGATATGATCAAGTTATGTCTTAAAAAAAATAAAAATATATACTTTTATTCATCATGGACACATGAAATCGATCAAAAGTGACAGTAAAGACAGTAAATTAATAATAATCATAAATGTTTCTTGAGCATCAAATCATCATATTAGTAATATTTCAAAATTGTTTGAATTGTATTTTTGAAGAGACTTTTTCAAAAAACATTTTAAAAAAAATCTGAATTATTCCAAACTTTTGACCGTCAGTGTGTGTTCTCAGCAGCCGATCAATGAAGATGCTGATAAGAGTGAAGACTCAAAGCGTGTGTGTGACTGTGACACCAGGAGCAAATCAAACATCATCCAGATTAGCAGCATAAAGATCACAGAAGAACCAGTCAGGATCAGTTACATGTGTTTCTGGGTCAGTGCGAAGCTCTAAAACATCAGGAATGATAGTCAGATATTAATAAGAGTAGATGCATGCATGTTGTTTTGAGTATCAGAGGATGGTGTTTCTCTCTCACACACACACACACACACACACACACACACACACACGTCAGAATCAGTGTGAGCGCAGAACACTTACTGGATCCCTCCTCGGTCACCATCCCCAAACCCTCGGCTTTATTCTGACGCTCGAACGCGTTCAGATCCAGAACACTGCAGACACAACCACTCACCATCAAGGCCAAGCATCACGTCTGAGCATTCTCTGATGTCTCTCACACACACATCAATATTCAGATATTCACTGGAATTTGCCAACATTATGAA
>CM040836.1:35056206-35061206 GCA_022828995.1 Vimba vimba | reverse complement strand
GTTATTATAGAGCAGGAATATTAGCGTTATTATAGAGCAGGAATATTAGCGTTATTATAGAGCAGGAATATCGGAAATATTAGTGTTATTATAGAGCAGGAATATTAGTGTTATTATAGAGCGGGAATATTAGTGTTATTATAGAGCGGGAATATTAGTGTTATTATAGAGCAGGAATATTAGTGTTATTATAGAGCAGGAATATCGGGAATATTAGTGTTATTATAGAGCGGGAATATTAGTGTTGTTATAGAGCGGGAATATTAGTGTTGTTATAGAGTGGGAATATTAGTGTTATTATAGAGCAGGAATATTAGTGTTATTATAGAGCAGGAATATTAGTGTTATTATAGAGCGGGAATATTAGTGTTATTATAGAGCGGGAATATTAGTGTTATTATAGAGCGGGAATATTAGTGTTATTATAGAGCAGGAATATTAAGTGTTATTATAGAGCGGGAATATTAGTGTTATTATAGAGCGGGAATATTAGAGTTATTATAGAGCGGGAATATTAGTGTTATTATAGAGCAGGAATATTAGTGTTATTATAGAGCAGGAATATCGGGAATATTAGTGTTATTATAGAGCGGGAATATTAGTGTTGTTATAGAGCGGGAATATTAGTGTTATTATAGAGTGGGAATATTAGTGTTATTATAGAGCAGGAATATTAGTGTTATTATAGAGCAAGAATATTAGTGTTATTATAGAGCGGGAATATTAGTGTTATTATAGAGCGGGAATATTAGAGTTATTATAGAGCGGGAATATTAGTGTTATTATAGAGCGGGAATATTAGTGTTATTATAGAGTGGGAATATTAGAGTTATTATAGAGCGGGAATATTAGTGTTATTATAGAGCGGGAATATTAGAGTTATTATAGAGCGGGAATATTAGTGTTATTATAGAGCGGGAATATTAGTGTTATTATAGAGCGGGAATATTAGTGTTATTATAGAGCGGGAATATTAGTGTTATTATAGAGCGGGAAAATTAGAGTTATTATAGAGCGGGAATATTAGAGTTATTATAGAGCGGGAATATTAGTGTTATTATAGAGCGGGAATATTAGTGTTATTATAGAGCGGGAATATTAGTGTTATTATAGAGCGGGAATATTAGTGTTATTATAGAGCGGGAAAATTAGAGTTATTATAGAGCGGGAATATTAGAGTTATTATAGAGCGGGAATATTAGAGTTATTATAGAGCGGGAATATTAGTGTTATTATAGAGCAGGAATATCAGTGTTATTATAGAGCAGGAATATTAGCGTTATTATAGAGCAGGAATATCGGGAATATTAGTGTTATTATAGAGCGTGAATATTAGTGTTATTATAGAGCGTGAATATTAGTGTTATAGAGCGGGAATATTAGTGTTATTATAGAGCGGGAATATTAGTGTTATTATAGAGCGGGAATATTAGTGTTATTATAGAGCGGGAATATTAGTGTTATTATAGAGCAGGAATATTAGTGTTATTATAGAGCAGGAATATCGGGAATATTAGTGTTATTATAGAGCAGGAATATCGGGAATATTAGTGTTATTATAGAGCAGGAATATTAATGTTATTACAGAGCAGGAATATTAGTGTTATTATAGAGCAGGAATATCGGGAATATTAGTGTTATTATAGAGCAGGAATATTAATGTTATTACAGAGCGGGAATATTAGTGTTATTATAGAGCGGGAATATTAGTGTTATTATAGAGCGGGAATATTAGTGTTATTATAGAGCAGGAATATTAGTGTTATTATAGAGCGGGAGTATTAGTGTTATTATAGAGCGGGAATATTAGTGTTATTATAGAGCGGGAATATTAGTGTTATTATAGAGCAGGAATATTAGCGTTATTATAGAGCAGGAATATTAGCGTTATTATAGAGCGGGAATATTAGGCTGCTGTCACTTTAAGAGCTGCACGGATCCAATACACTGATACACATGAACACAGAAAACAGAGTCTCTCGCGCTTGAATGTTTTTAAATCACTTTTTCTGTGAGCTCTTTGGATGTGTGTGCACAGAAAACAGAAAACAGAGAAACAGAGTCGTCTCCCACTTGAATTGCTTAAAGTCATATTAAAATGCTCACAAAGGAATCAATAAGAGGAATCGAAATTGTAATTTTATAACAAGTATCTGACTCCTGACCTCAAGTGTTTGATTCCCAACCCTATCTGGGACACAACTAATGTCATATCAGCTGTAAGTTTGTTTAGTTGGATCTCAGACACAAACTAAAAGACACAAAACTCCCGTTTGGCTTTCACTGGGTCTAGTGTGGAAACCAGCGGCTCAACTCGAGCGTAAAGTTACTTACGGCCAGATCCTGCACTAGCTTCTCCTCAAACGAGTACATCTCTGCCTCTATCCAGAGCCGCTGGTATCCGGTGAGGAACAGGTTAATGGAGCGATGCCTGAGACGGGACAGCAGGAGGACACAGGGTTAACATAGCAACGGTTGCCAGGAAGAGGAGACAGGGTTAACATAGCAACAGGGTTGCCAGGGCGAGGCTAGGGAAACAGGAAGTGCTGGAGGGTCAGTTAGTTAGTAAGTTAGTTAGGGTTCATCTGACGGGTCATCGTGTAGATGTGACATCGAAGATCTATAAAACTTTAAAGATGCCATATTGTGTGTTTTTGGTCTCTTCTAGAACTTGAATGTTGATTATTTTCCTCATATTCTCCATTGTTGCGGCTCCTCTCTTCCCAGTCTGTCAGTAACGCTCGGTTTACTTCCTGTTTCTATGAAGCCCCTCCTTCTGAAAAGCACACTGTGCTCTGATTGGTCGACTGGAGCAGTGTGTTGTGATTGGTCGAGCGCTTCGAATGTGTTTGGGAAATGTCCCGCCCCTTACCATAACCGCCAGTTTCAACCATAGACTTTAAAAAATATGGGCCATCTTGAATAATCGCCATCTTGGTCACGCGTCACTCCCGGATAAACGAAAATGTGCAGCGAGGCGGATTAGCTGAGGTGATGTGACGCTAACAGACAGCAGACAAACGGCTAGTAGTGACATCAGCGGCAATCCACCTGTCACTCAAGTGGCCACGCCCTTAATTATGCAAAAATGTAAGGCTTAATTACATTCAAACGGATGAGTTATAAAAAAATTCACCCCCTTCACAGTCGTCATGAAGGGCAACATTAGCTGTATAGACCAAAACCACTTTTTACACCAGACTGTAAACATGTGTTTTTCTGCTGTAAAGTTGGGCATTTTAACATGCGGGTCTATGGGATTGAGTCTCTTCTGCAGCCGGCCTCTAGTGGCCAGTCGATGAACTGCAGTTTAACTCTCTTCATTGTTGGATTCAAGAGAGAGACCGGAAGGTTGTAGCTTGATTTCAACACACTACTAACTAACTCAACCAGGCCCCGCCCCTTTATTCTGCGTATGAATTATTATAATGAGGAATATTGTGACGTGTTCATTCCCGGAAGAAACTCAAGATACAATGGAGGCGTTTCAGGAGTTCAGAAACAGTGACACTGATATAGAGAAGAACTGGAGCTTTACATGATCAAACAGCAACATTACACACTAAACACAGATGAAGATGGAGCCTTTAACATCTCAGATGACCCGTCAGACAGTTGGTGTGAGTTACCGTCCAAACCATGGCTCAGAAACGGGGGTTTCCGCGAGCAAAGCAGGCGTTGTCTGAGCGCTACGTTACCGTTAGCACAGCGAGCAGACGGTCATTGTCAGAACGGTCAAGAATTCTGCCCAGCCAAATGTGTCGGTAGGAATTCAGGAAGTAATTATTAATTTTGTGCCTGAGAACAGGAACGTGACGTGGAGAGGAAACAAGACACAAATCTGAGTCACAGTTACACACAAGTATTAAAGAACAATAACACTTGGTTATTAGGAAAAATTAGTGCTGGGCAATGATTAATCGCATTCCAAAATAAAAGTTTGTGTTTACATAATATATGTGTGTGTACTGTGTTTCTTTAATATATACATGTGCAATGTATATACATATATATATGCAAAATAATTATACACAGTACACACTAGGGGTGTGCGATATTGACAAAAAATGATATCTTGATATTTTCTGGAATTTTCTCGATAACGATTATTAGACGATATTTTGCTGAGTGTGTTTATTGTGTTGGTACTTTGGCAGATTTAGGACTGTCATGGACAGCTGACTCCTAAAGTTTTTGATATTCTTCATATTCTGAGTGACAGAAATAATTTTTTGCCAATATGTTTCAATTGATTTTTACCTAATATGGGCATTTTTACCTTTATAAAGCCATTTTTTAAACCTAATTCAATTGTGTCAATTTCATAATTTAATCAAATTCAGTTATAAAAATAAGACACAATAGGGCTGTTACCAATCACAAGAAATCAGCATCAACAAAATTAATCTTTGCAATATTGAATATTGATATTTAAAATGATTTAAAACAAGAAAAGATACTTTAAATGTGAAATTGAAACCGCCAGTATTATGCTACAATGTGAAGAAAATCCAGCAAAACGTGCCCGCGCGTTTGCCGACCCCAGAGGGTTAAAGAACAATTACGATATTATCGCAGACGACATATATCGCACACCCCTAGTACACACAAATATATTATGTAAACACAAACTTTTATTTTGGATGCAATTAATCGCGTTTCCCAGCACTAGTAAAAATCATAATCAACAAAATACTTCGGTTTACAGCGACAGGACATAAAAGCGGCTGAACATATGAGATAAAACATTTGAACTGTAAAAAAATATAATTAATAATAATACATTTTTAACAATCCATTTTTTTTGTTTAAATATATTTGCAAACTAAATGTATTAAATAAATTAAACATATGTGAAAAAAAAATATGTATAAAAGAGTGCATATAACACTTAAAGGGGCTTTATGCAAGAATTTTCCTGTATTAATTGCTTTTTTATTGTCATTGTGTGAACAGCTTGTAACAAGACTGATGTTTATGTGAAGAACTCGTTCTGGTTT
>CM040836.1:35028706-35051206 GCA_022828995.1 Vimba vimba | reverse complement strand
ACACATCACAGTGAGTGTGTGCGGAAGCGCATGATTGAGGAAAACATCACAGTGAGTGTGTGCGGAACCGCATGATTGAGGAAAACACATCACAGTGAGTGTGTGCGGAACCGCATGATTGAGGAAAACACATCACAGTGAGTGTGTGCGGAACCGCATGATTGAGGAAAACACATCACAGTGAGTGTGTGCGGAACCGCATGATTGAGGAAAACACATCACAGTGAGTGTGTGCGGAACCGCATGATTGAGGAAAACACATCACAGTTAGTGTGTGCGGAACCGCAGGATTGAGGAAAACACATCACAGTGAGTGTGTGCGGAACCGCATGATTGAGGAAAACACATCACAGTGAGTGTGTGTGGAACCGCAGGATTGAGGAAAACACATCACAGTTAGTGTGTGCGGAACCGCAGGATTGAGGAAAACACATCACAGTGAGTGTGTGCGGAACCGCATGATTGAGGAAAACACATCACAGTGAGTGTGTGCGGAACCGCATGATTGAGGAAAACACATCACAGTGAGTGTGTGCGGAACCGCAGGATTGAGGAAAACACATCACAGTGAGTGTGTGCGGAACCGCAGGATTGAGGAAAACTTTCATCATACAAGTGTGAAAATTGACTGGCACTGAATATTGCAAGAATTAAAAATTAAAGCGACCGAGAGAAAGAGAAACATTACAGAGACCGAGCTGACATGTGGGAGATGATGTGTGTGAGAGATGATGTGTGTGTGTGTGTGTGTGTGTGTGTGTGTGTGTGTGTGTGAGATGACGTGTGTGTGTGAGATGATGTGTGTGTGATGACGTGTGTGAGATGATGTGTGTGTGTGTGTGTGTGTGATGACGTGTGTGTGAGATGATGTGTGTATGTGTGAGTGATGACGTGTGTGTATGTGTGTGAGATGACGTGTGTGTGAGATGATGTGTGTGTGAGTTGACGTGTGTGTGTGAGATGACGTGTGTGTATGTGTGTGAGATGACGTGTGTGTGTGTGTGAGATGACATGTGTGTGAGATGACGTGTGTGTGTGCGAGATGACGTGTGTGTGTGAGATGATGTGTGTGTGAGTTGACGTGTGTGTGTGAGATGACGTGTGTGTGTGTGAGATGACGTGTGTGTGTGTGTGAGATGACGTGTGTGAGATGACGTGTGTGTGTGCGAGATGACGTGTGTGTGTGTGAGATGATGTGTGTGTGAGTTGACGCGTGTGTGTGAGATGACGTGTGTGTGTGAGATGACGTGTGTGTGTGAGATGACGTGTGTGTGTGAGATGACGTGTGTGTGTGTGTGTGAGATGACGTGTGTGAGATGACGTGTGTGTGTGCGAGATGACGTGTGTGTGTGAGATGACGTGTGTGTGTGTGTGAGATGACGTGTGTGAGATGACGTGTGTGTGTGCGAGATGACGTGTGTGTGTGTGAGATGATGTGTGTGTGAGTTGACGCGTGTGTGTGAGATGACGTGTGTGTGTGAGATGACGTGTGTGTGTGAGATGACGTGTGTGTGTGTGTGAGATGACGTGTGTGAGATGACGTGTGTGTGTGCGAGATGACGTGTGTGTGTGAGATGACGTGTGTGTGTGTGTGTGTGTGAGATGACGTGTGTGAGATGACGTGTGTGTGTGCGAGATGACGTGTGTGTGTGTGAGATGATGACCTGCTCGAGGTGGAACACAGCGGCTGAGATGCTCTGGATTCTCTCGATGCTTCTCTCTGGATCGGGACTTTCCTCTGTTTTCACCATCACATCTTTATACAGGTGGAGCTGCCACTGAACTGCAGGATCCTCAGACTGAGTGTGTGAACACAAGAGATGGATGAGTGTGTGTGAGTGAGTGAGAGTGTGTGTGAGTGAGTGAGTGTGTGTGTGTATTTCACGGACTGACCTTCTCCTTCAGGTGCAGGTTCTGTCTGATGTGCTCCTTCACCTCCTCATCTGTGTCCTTCTACACATCCAAACAAAACCATCCCATCACAAACACGAATCACATCTGTGACCCCTAACCCCGGTGACCCCTGACCCCAGTGACCCGTACCAGGCCGTATCGTGTCTTGGCCAGCAGGATGAGCTCCTGGTCTCCCGGCGTACACATGTTCAGGCCGATGGGCAGCATCTTCTTCAGCGCCGCCACGATCAGAGACGTCTGGACCGAGTAAAAGTCCCCTCGACGCTTCTTGTGCTTCCGTTCCTGATCCTGACCTCCGGACTGACAGAGAAACACACACACGCACACACGCACACGCACACACGCACACGCAAGCGCACACACACAACACACGCACACATACACACAACACATGCAAGCGCACACACACACGCAACAAACACAAACGCACGCACACGCACGCAAACACACACAAGTGCACACGCACACACACACACACACACACACACAGAGTCAAGAAACATGGGAAAATACATCAAAATCAAATTAGATTATACTTTACATAAAGAAAAAGAAGATGATTTATTACAGCCATTTACAGATTTTTTGCATTGTGACTTTATTTTCATGAAAATTATCCTAATTTCCCATTTAAATCACATTACTTTAATGCAAAAAAAATTATGAAAATATAAAAATATTACATAAAAATATATTTATATATATAAAAATAAAAAATAATATTATCATATAGATATTACTTAAATGGTAATGTTTCTTATCTACCTCCTAATCACATTATAATAAATAAATATACATATATAATATAATATAATATAGACCCACCCTAACCACCAATATATATATATTTATTTTTTATTTTTATTTTTTTCACTACAGTTATGTGAGAGATTGGGTTATAAAGGTTATAAAAACAAGGTCACAGTGCAAAAGTAAATAGTATATTTTATACTATTTTAGTGTACTATTTACTGTAAACTATTTACTAAATAAAAACAAGAAATAAATCTTTGATACAAAATAAGTTTAAGGTGAAGTACTAAAGTTGAAATAAAACAACTTAAAGCTAAATAGAAATTAAAAAAACAAACAGCACACAACAAAATTACAGAAACTTTCAAATTAAAATATGAAAATATTGATGAATACTATTATAGTATATAAATATAAGTCCTACTAAAACAGCCCTGCCTCAAACTGACGGCTCTGATAATGTTCCTGCTGATGTTTAGAGACACAGAAGAGCTTCTGATAAAGCAGAGCGACGGAGACAGAAGAAACACACACACACACACACACACACACACACACGAGCGTTTCAGAGTAACTCATGCATCTGACGTGTTTCAGCTCATGCTCACTCACTGTACCTTGGGTAAGAATGACTGTGCATGAAGGAGAAAGACAAAACAAGCACAAGCAGTTAATAATAATAATAATAATAATAATAATAATACAGTTCACACAGGAAACAGTTGATCATCCACTTCAAAAGATCATGATGTGAATAAACACAATCAATTTTAACTATTAATATTAATATTTTCCATTTCCTGTGAGAGTTATTGAATGATTTCGAATATAAAGTGATTGAAACAAAAGCTATATAAGTTCTGTTGATATAGCTTTGCATTAATAAACGCATGCATTTAGTAATTTAGTCTTCGAGGTCGATGTGTTTATGATGTGGCATTTGTTCTCCTGTGAAAACAAATCTAACAGTGTAATGGAGTAGCGAAGGAAGATTAATCACGAGGATATTAGCATGTGATATTAGTAGGTGACGGCTGGTTTAGTGTGGAAACGTGCAGATTAAAGAGAGAGAGAGAGAGAGAGAGAGAGAGAGTGAGAGTGAGAGAGAGAGAGTGAGAGAGAGAGAGAGAGAGAGAGAGTGAGAGAGAGAGAGAGAGAGAGAGAGAGAGTGAGAGTGAGAGTGAGAGAGAGAGAGAGAGAGAGAGAGAGAGAGAGAGAGAGTGAGAGTGAGAGTGAGAGTGAGAGTGAGAGAGAGAGAGAGAGAGAGAGAGAGAGAGTGAGAGTGTGAGAGAGAGAGAGAGAGAGAGAGAGAGAGAGAGAGAGTTTGCCTTCACAAGCGCTTGTCTCTTTATCCTTCGCATTAAAGTCAACATGAAACACTCGTTCACTTCTGTCATCCGGTTTATGGACAAGTTTGAGGTCGTATGATTTTTTTTATGTTTCTGAGAGTCTCTCCTGTTCACTAAAGCTGCGTTTATTTGATCAAAAATACAGTAAAAACAGTGAAATATTATTCTAATGTAAATCATCTGTTTTCTACGTGAATATACAGTAAAGTGTAATTTATTCCTGTGATCAAAGCTGAATGTTCAGCATCATTACTCCAGTCTTCAGTGTCACATGATCCTTCAGAAATCACTCTAATATGATGATTTGATGCTCAAGAAACATTTATGATTATTATCAGGGTTTAAAACAGCTTTATATTTTTGTGAAAACATTTTATTCTTCAGGATTCTTTGATGAATAGAAACTTTAAAAGAACAGCATTTATTAGAAATAGAATCTTTTGTAACATTATAAATGCCTTTAATGTTACTTTTGATCAGTTTAATGCACGTGTATTTTAGTCTGTGTATTAAGTATTAATTTGTTTAAAAAGAAATCTTACTGATTTTTATTTTGTTTATGCAAGGAACTTGATTTGATGAATTCGTGTCTATTCTAAGCAAATTCTTCCATTCTAATGAAATATGATGAAACCAAACACTTGTTGTTCCTGTAGAGTGACGTCACTGAACTGAGTTAAGACACTCATTGATGTCATGTGACTGCAGCTGAGCTCCTGAAGCATCATGGGAAACTCTCACTCGTACCTTGGCCATCTTGGTTTTACTGTCTCCGGTGAGGAAGGAGAGATTATTGATCTCGTTCTGAACAACGAAGTTCTGCTCCTCCCTCTTGAAGTTCTGCAGAGACAGACCGATTTAATATCACGAGGATTATTGATATCACGTGATACGCTACAGATAAAGCTGCACTCACGTGAGATTTACACCACAGGATGAAGATTTCTGCCACCATCCTGAAGAGCTCGTTAGAATCGCCATCAGGTTCCTTCAGCCAGCGAGACCTGGAGTAATGCGTCACATCACACACACTTCATCAGGGTCAAATACAGACAAAACACACTAAAACACATACTAATAAATCATGTCAAATTAAAATAACGTAAAAATAAAAAACAATTAAATCAATGTGATAGTGACTAATTCTAAAATAAAATAAAAACATTTATAATAGCACTAATGACAAATTAAATAATAATAAACAATCAAAATAAAACACTAAAAATAAATGTCTAATTAAATTAAATAATTAAAAAACAATAAAAAAGAATTAAATTAATAAATAAAAATATTAATTCAAAATGTAAAAAATATAAACATTAATAAAAAAAAACTAACAATCAATAATTGTTATAAGTAATTGTATAATTAAATCAATCAAAATGAAACACTAATTATTAAATCATAACGTGAAATTTAAAGGTATAGCGGAGGATTTTCACGAATTTTAGAAAAGAACCGCCCTCTCCACTTTTTGAAAAAATGCACATGCGCAACACTCTACCTGCTCCCGAGAGAGAACGCCTATTAAACGTGTGCATGAGAGAGCATGCACGAGCTAATCATAGCTTACATTAACTTTTACTAACAGTGATTTTAAATGGATTTCTCCAAATAGCATGCCAAACTTTACCTGTCAAGTAGAATCTTCGCGACTGAGGCATCATGGGAAGCCCAACCTGTGTTTTGAGCGCACGCCATCGTGTGAATTGTGTGCACGAGCACGTACGACGGCCTTACGTAAACATATCACCAGAATGATTGACACTTAGGAGGACCAATAGTCTTGATGATCCACCCGGAAAAAGAAAATCCTCCGCTATACCTTTCAATAGTAATTATCAAAATAAAACACACAAAAAATGTTTGAATTAAAAAAACTAGAGATAGTCGGGAATCACCCCCACGCACAGCTTGGGCTCTGGAACCACACAACGAGAGGGAGAGGCTGGACTCTCTACCACTCTGGAGTTGCCCATGGTGAGAGGCGGTGGGCTGGTGTGGGTTTGCTTATAGCCCCCCAGCTCAGCCGCCATGTGTTGGAGCTCACCCCGGTGAACGAAAGGGTCGTTTCCCTGCGCCTTCGGGTCGGGGATGGGTCTCTCACTGTTGTGTGCGCCTACGGGCCGAACGGCAGTGCAGAGTACCCGGCCCTCTTGGGGTCTCTGGGAGGGGTGCTGGAAAGTGCTCCTACTGGGGACTCCGTCGTTCTACTGGAGGACTTCAACGCCCACATGGGCAGCAACAGTGACACCTGGAGGGGCGTGATTAGGAGGAACAGCCCCCCTGATCTGAACCGGAGCGGTGTTCTGTTATTGGACTTCTGTGCTAGTTACAGCTTGTCCATAACGAACAAGCATAAGGGTGTCCATCAGTGCATATGGCACCAGGATGCCCTAGGCCAGGGGTTCGCAAACTTTTTAGCCCGCGACCCCCATGATAAATGCGCTGCTTCCCCGCGACCCCTCACCTCCCCCACCCCAGGGTCCGAAATTAAATTTTCGGCTCACCTGCCACGGGGACTGGTAGATGAAAAAATCCACCAGCCAAGCATATTTTTTACCGGCCAAAATAATAAACAGCCTTTTTTTGTCACATATACATTAATTTCAGTACTTTTAATTGAGATAATAAGGTAGGCCTATTATGTTGAATACAAACATAAAAAAATGTCCAGAGCAAAATTTGAAATGTATAATAAAAAAAATATATGAAATATTACTATCATTGTGGTGAAATAGGCTACTTTTTTTTGTCAGTTTTGTTACCTGACTCATGTGGAAGGGAAGGCAGAACGTTCCCTGAGAGATACAAGAGGTCCTCGCAACGAGTATATATTGCGTTGCAAACGCTATGGAAAAACTCCTTTTCTCGAGAAAAGAACGGCCATGGTGTGTAAAGCAGAAGCAGCCTGGCCAGCGGCGGAGTATGCACGATCCGCGAGTGCTGAAGACGTTCTGCACGGCTTTGATGGGTGCGCAGGAGGACACAAATGGGCGGCGACCGCTTCTTCCAATGGCGGGAGCTTTTTCCTCAGCGCCGTCAACAGATAGAGCGTTAACTACCGTGTGTACGTACACACCGCCGCCGACTTGAGCTGCAAAGAAGCTCTGGCCGTCCTGTCAAGGACGCTTGTCAAAAAGTACGGGGAAGCTCGTTCTTAGAGGCAGAAGAGCATACGCGCGAAGAGCGCGTGCACGCTGTAAATTTCATATTTTGGTATGAACATTCACCCGCCAGTGTGGCGGATAGCCTTTTGAGATTTACTCGCCAAACAGAAAATCTACCCGGTGTGATACAGTGTGCGAAAGGGTTAAATTAATTGCAACAAAAATATATAGGGCCTATATACATTTTCCACTTTTTTTATAGAAATCATCTCGCGACCCCCACTTTGGGAACCACTGCCCTAGGCCATAGGTTGATGATTGACTTTGTGGTCGCTTCATCTGACCTCTGGCCGTATGTCTTGATCACCACCTGGTGGTGAGTTGGATCCGATGGCGGGGGAGGAAGCTGGACAAAGTCGGCAGACCCAAACCTACTGTGAGGGTCTGTTGGGAACGTTTGGCCGAGTCCCCAGTCAGAGAGATCTTCAACTTCCACCTCCGGCAGAGCTTCGACCGGATCCCGAGGGAGTCTGGTGATATTGAGTCCGAGTGGACCATGTTCTCCACCTCCATTGTCACCGCAGCCGCTCGGAGCTGTGGCCGTAAGGTCTCCGGTAAGGGCTGTCCGGTCCCTGTACGACCGGAGCAGGAGCTTGGTTCGCATTGCCGGCAGTAAGTCAGACGTGTTCCCGGTGTACGTTGGACTCCAGCAGGGCTGCCCTTTTTCATCGGTTCTGTTCATAATTTTTATGGACAGAATTTGTAGGGGCAGCCAGGGGCCGGAGGGTGTCCGGTTTGGGGACCACACGATTTCGTCTCTGCTTTTTGCGGATGATGTTGTCGTGTTGGCCCCATCAGGACCTCCAGCGACCAACGTGTATCTGTATCTGATGACGTCACGTGTCTCTATTTGATGACGTCATATGTTACGTCACGTTACGTGTCTCAGTGTGTGTGTCGGGTCACCTGTTGTTGTCCACGTAGCGGATGAGCATCGGGTAGAAGGCGTACAGGTCTCGGCACAGAACCGCAAACTCGTCGAGGATCAGAAGCTCCGCCTCCTGGGTGTCGGCCTTGCTCTCGGCCTTCAGAAGCTCCTCCTCCAACACCACCTTCACCGTCTTCTTCTTCAGCTTCTCCAGCGTGGGCAAGAAGTGAGTCTTCAGCAGGTCGGCCCGCGCCTTACTGATGATGGGCTGAGCGTACACTGACACACACACACACACACACACACACACACGTTGACACTACTGTACTAACTGCTAACCAGCAGGGAAAGTGCAGTGCAGTGTCTGTGTGGATGAATATCTGCTTTAACTTTGTTAATGTTAACTGAACAAAAGTTTTCCCGCAGGACTGAACGCAGGAGTGTGTGTGTGTGTACGCAGCTCTGCTCACCTGCGATGCGCTTCATCCAGGAGGCCTCGTCGATGCCCAGGTTACTGTTGAGGATCTTCAGGATGTTCCCCAGGACGAGGCTCAGGTGTTCTGATGTGACGGTGGAGCTGCAGATGCCGGGTCGGTTCTCCGGGCCTCGCTCCCACCAGTACGACAGGTAGTTGCACAGCATCGGCAGAACCACCTCGATCACGTGAGGCATCTCTGTGTATCGAGCGCCAGACTCAGACATGTCATTAATGTCCTTCATCAGAGCGTCCAGACGAGGCATCTCAGGACACACGTCCTCCACGCTCTCCGGCATCCCTACGACTGACACGCACACACACGCAGGGACGGACATGGACACAGACACACACACGCGGACATGCACACGCACGCACACACACACACACACACACACACACACACACACACACACACACACACACACACACACACACACACACACAGTAAGATCTGTAGACTGTTTATGGTTTTCAAGTGATGCAACAAACTGGTGCATGATTGTCTATTTGAACTGATGCGTCACAGGTGTGTTAATTGGCTATTGTCAGGTAGCTTCAAATATGGCTCATCATCATAAACTGCAATAAAAACAACAGATGCGTCACCGAATGAACCCCAGTAAGTGCATTAGTGCAGCGTGTGCGACTCACTGGCTCGTTCACGAGACGTTTTTGTGTTGAACACAGAGCAAGGGTTGTGTTTGTTGAGCAGTGGCTCGAGGAAGGCAACGGGCATCGCACCCGCTAGAGTCGCCAAACACTCGCCCAGCGCTGGGAGCTGCCTACAACACACACACACACACACACACACACACACACACACACACACACACAACACACACAACATACCAACACAACACAACAAGAAAACACAAGCACATGGACACAACACACATGTAACATACACGCAACACATGCACACACACACATGTAACACATGTGACACGCACACATGTAACGCACCCGTAACACACACACACACACACATGTAACACGCACGTGTAACACGTGCACACAACACACACAACACATGTAACATACACATAACACATGTAACACGCACACACAGCACATGTAACGCACCCGTAAAACACACTCACACACACGTAACGTAACACGAACACACAACATTTAACACACACGCAACACATGCACACACACACGACACATGAAAAAGGCAAAGGTAACATGCACACACAACACGTAACACACGTGTAATGTACACACAAACACATGTAACACACACACGTAATGCACACAACACGTAACACACCCATAACACGCACACACATCACATGTAACGCATGCGCACACAACACATGTAACGCACACGTACAACAAACCCAACACAGGCACACACACACACAACACATGTAACCCACCCGTAACACGCACACAGAACATATGTAACGCACACGAAACACACACACAACACAGACACACACACAACACACGCACACACACAACACACACACAGCATAAGAGCATGTCCAACACATCAGCTTCAGGTGAGGTGAGGAAGACTCTGAGATCCGCTCACCGCTCCACATAGATGTTTTTTCCAGTCCCCAGAGCGTATAAACTGGTCAGGATTCGATAACACGACACCTGCACATCATCCACTGAGAAAACACACAGAAAACACAAGCATTAGTGTTCAGTTTAATCACAAAGGCCATTTAAAGTAAGCCTATATGACATTTCCAATCATTTTTATTTACTTAACATTATTGAAAAGTAAAGATGTTTCAGAGGATTTTTGTTTTGTTTATAATAACATCATAAAACTCTTAATAAGAGCAGGAATGTGAATTTAGAAAGTAAACAGAGTCAGCATGAGCTCAACATGTGAAAGAATCTCCCTTTGGACATTAGCGTGTTGTTGTGCAGCGACTCACGCAGCAGGTCACAGCCGAACTGATGTTCAGTGATGTGTTCGAACAGCGCGGTCAGGATCGGCAGCAGAGCCGCGGTCGTGTAGTTGATGTTCTGCGAGACGCCCTTCATCTGGCTGCGCGAGTGAGTGAACTTGCCCAGCTTCAGGTTCTCCAAGGTCTTCTCCAGGTCCTCAGCTGCATTCTCGAAGAACGTCCTCAAACCGGCTTTGACCAGCTCGGATCCGGATTTCATCACGGTCCTGCGAGAGAAACCATCCGTCACTGCAGTCCAACAAATCAGCTTGATCTCATTAATATATCCATAAGATATCAGGGCATTAAAGGTGCAGTCTGTAATAATGACAAACAAGCTAGTGGTCAAAATAGGTACTGCAGTCTAAATTCAAAATATCAGAGATCGTTGTTTCCCCGCCTCCTCAGACTCGACACTCACGCGGGTTGCCAGTTTGAGGGCATGTTTAGCATGTTTCCTAAATATCTGCAAACATATTATAGTATTTTTATGCTTTAGTAGAGTAAAAAAGTTAACCTTTAATAACACAGCACTGGATCTGGAAAATATTGATTTGCAAAAAATCCCTAATATCACCTAATTTGAGGTCAAAAACATCAAAAGACTCTTAATCACAAAATAAGAATGAGGATTTTTCAAATTATTTGTATCAGCTTTAATGCACTTGCACTTACAAAAGTAGCCAAATGTTTAGACAAAATTCAAAATGTGATATTTAATTTCTGCAAAGGAGTGAAAAAATATGTTCAAATACTCCATTTAATGTCAAACAACTCAACATAAACAGGTTAATAAGTATAAATAAATAAATCTGTATTTTTCTGTCGCTGTTTAAAAACAGAATATCTGGGTCATGATTGCATTTTCTTCCACCATAATTCTCACCTTGAAATCAGGATTAGGCATAAAATATTGTCATACATGTGAAAATGTATTTTTATGACAAAAAGTAGTATTCAAAATGTGTCATTTATCTTCTGCAAAGAAGTGGGAAAATATGATAAAATACTTAATTTAATGTGAAAGAAATTCAGAAGTTAATAAATAAATGCATATAAGTAAAAAATAAGTGGGCCCAGTACAGAGCCCTGAGGTACTCAACTAATAATAGGAGCTGAGGATGAGGAAAACTTACACAAAGCTACAGAAAAAGTCCTGTCTTTAAGATAAGAACTAAACCCTTGATGTCGATGTTTTAGATGCCAGAGAAGGATACTATGATCCACAGTATCAAAGGCAGTGGTAAGTTTGAGTAAAATCAATCAACCGCAAGCAAATTATCGTTTGACACTTTCAGCAATCCGAAAAACACTTTCACCGTCTCCGTATGACATCCCAGAGCAAAACAGGTACATTTTTGGAATCAGCACCCCAAAATGAGTAAGAAATATGAAATATAATGCAGGTCGGTGAAATGGAAGGACTCGTACCTCGTGTCGAGTGTGTGTGCGAGGATGTGCAGACAGCTGACCATAGTGGTGGAGTCACTTCCTACAAACACACACCAGAAACCACTGAAAACCAAACACTCAATGAATATCACAGAGAGAGAGAGACACGATGATCTTACCAAACAGAGAGATCCTGTGTCTAACCAGAGCGGCCAGCTTACAGAACAGACTAGCAGCGGAGAAGTGAAGAAGACAGTGAGAGGAAGAAGAAACGCAAGCTTAAACAAGTGAAGAGCGAAGAATCACTGCTGATTGAGTCATTAGCCACCAAACTATTCATCATAACACATAACATTTCCACCATGGAACAAAAAAAAAAAAAAGGCCATATAAACCAACATTTATAAATGATGCAACAGTGAAGAAGTAATTCAATTAAATCGACATATTTTAACGGCAAGATACATATTTACATAATCAATTATGTGACATAAGACGCTGCATCACCTGGTGACCATCTCTTTCTCTTTGTTAGACGCGTATCCGCTGCTGCTCAGATTCTTAGTGGGCGACGACAGAAAGTAGAGCGAGTGGTTTTTAAAATACTGGTCTATGAGTGGGAGGAGCACCTACAGGAAGTACAACAAGTAAACAGGAAATTAAACTCCGTATGATGAAGAATATGTGTATATTATACAGTCAAACCAAAATGTATTCAGACACCTTCAACATTTCTCACATCATCAGTTTATTCGCTATAGTTTAGAAAATGGTAATGAAATATGAGCAGAACTCATTGATATTTGACTGGTTTTGTCCGTCCTTCTGTTAGACTGTCTCACACATGAATTATGTTGAATATCTGTCAGCTGTTAAATTTAACTACACTATAAGATAATACCAGTTTAGCTCAACCAATCACCAAGCAATGCTTCATTTTGTTCAGTCTGTGTGTAAAAAGAGCATTAGCAATTAAAGAAAACACACTTCAGCAGAACATGATCAGCTCAAAGTGTCCGAATCATTATTGCTCCCAAATTATTATAAATTTTACTGGTAGTCACTGTATGGGGAATTTTTGCGTATAATATGTCACAGTTTACTTTATTTTGCTCTCCTCACTTACATAAATGAACTATAGTGTCCTGCACACACTAGTGAAACAAATATCAAAAATTATATCTTGTGTCTGAATCATTTTTGGTTTGACTGTATGTATGTATAATTACAATTAGATTATCAAACCTTAGCAAAGAACTTGATCTCCTGTTCATGTGGTGACCTGTCGTTCTTTCCGCTGGCCGCCATCGCCTCTGAAACCAGCGAGAGTGTGACGGTTAATTCATGATCTAAATAGAATCTGTGACAGAACGAGTGTCTGGGGAATCGCATGACTCCAGACAAACAGAAGAAACCGACCGAGGTGAGCGATGAACTCCTGTGCGGAGTCGACGTATTTCAGCAGCTTCTTCAGAAACTTGTAGGCGAAGCGTTTCTCCATGGAGGAAGAGTCCAGCTCCATGTCCTTCAGACCCCTGGGAGAAACACAACGGCATGTTACACTCAGTCCTCGTGCGAGAACACGCGTGTAAAAGTGCACATCTGCACCTGCTGATGGTGTATCCGTTGGTCTGGAGAAAGCGGAAGAGATCTTGTGCTCTCTCTCGGTCCTTGGCTTTCTCTTTGGCAGTGAGCGTGTCGTATGGCACCAGCAGCGGATGCGTTCCTCCTGCACCTGAGAGCACATGCAATACGACACGCATTACCTTCACATGTCACGCGTGACCATCACACGTCATGCATGACATTATTCACACGTCACACATGACATTATTCACACGTCACGCATGACATTATTCACACGACACGCATGACCATCACACGTCACACATGACATTATTCACGTCACGCATGACCATCACACGTCACGCATGACATTATTCACACGACACGCATGACCATCACACGTCACGCATGACATTATTCACACGTCACGCATGACATTATTCACACGACACGCATGACCATCACACGTCACTCATGACATTATTCACACATCACGCATGACATTATTCACACGTCACGCATGACCATCACATCATGCATGACATTATTCACACAACACGCATGACCATTACACGTCACGCATGACCTTATTCACACGTCACGCATGACCTTATTCACACGTCACACATGACCTTATTCACACGTCACGCATGACCTTATTCACACGTCACGCATGACATTATTCACACGTCACACATGACATTATTCACACGTCACGCATGACATTATTCATACGTCACACATGACATTATTCACACGTCACACATGACATTATTCACGTCACGCATGACCATCACACGTCACACATGACATTATTCACACGTCACACATGACATTATTCACACGTCACACATGACATTATTCACGTCACGCATGACCATCACACGTCACACATGACATTATTCACACGACACGCATGACCATCACACGTCACACATGACATTATTCACGTCACGCATGACCATCACACGTCACGCATGACATTATTCACACGACACGCATGACCATCACACATCACGCATGACATTATTCACACGTCACGCATGACATTATTCACACGTCACGCATGACATTATTCACACGTCACGCATGACCATCACATCATGCATGACATTATTCACACAACACGCATGACCATTTCACGTCACACATGACATTATTCACACGTCACACATGACATTATTCACACGTCACGCATGACTATTACACGTCACGCATGACCTTATTCACACGTCACGCATGACCTTATTCACACGTCACGCATGACCATTACACGTCACGCATGACCTTATTCACACGTCACGCATGACCTTATTCACACGTCACGCATGACATTATTCACACGTCACGCATGACCATTACACGTCACGCATGACCATTACACGTCACGCATGACCTTATTCACACGTCACACATGACCTTATTCACACGTCACGCATGACCTTATTCACACGTCACGCATGACATTATTCACACGTCACACATGACATTATTCACACGTCACGCATGACATTATTCATACGTCACGCATGACATTATTCACACAACACGCATGACCATTTCACATCACACATGACATTATTCACACGTCACACATGACATTATTCACACGTCACGCATGACCATTACACGTCACGCATGACCTTATTCACACGTCACGCATGACATTATTCACACGTCACACATGACCATTACACGTCACGCATGACCTTATTCACACGTCACACATGACCTTATTCACACGTCACGCATGACCTTATTCACACGTCACGCATGACCTTATTCACACGTCACGCATGACATTATTCACACGTCACACATGACATTATTCACACGTCACACATGACATTATTCACACGTCACGCATGACATTATTCATACGTCACGCATGACCATCACACGTTACGCATGACCTTCACACATCACGTATGACCTTCACGCACCACAATCACTGAAAGCTGAGGACAAGAGAGACAAACCTCTAGTTCCCAGATCACTCTTCTTTTTCTTGGCCCAGATGTTGTGATAGTTTTCAGCCACAACCTCAACCATCGACTGAAAAACAGACAACAAAACACTCAAAAACCACCCAGAAACCACTCTATTAGCCCTAGAAAGTCCAGTCTACCTAGAATACACTTGCATCAATAATACAATGAACACGCTGGTCTGTAATATTAGGGCTGTCAAAATTAACGCATTAACGCATGCGATTAATTTTTGCAGTTTAACACGTTAAAAATATTTAATGCAATTAACACAGCATCCGTTTTTTCCCCATCATCCTCTGGCTAGCATTATTATATATGATCACGCTCTAATTCATGCAAATGCATTTAAACTATTCAAGCACGATAAGACACAAAAGAAAACGCAGTGCAGTGTAAACACAAAATTAAGCCAAAATGCCCGTTTTGACGAGTATCCTTGCAAGCACAGTCTTAAAGGAGTTAAATAAAGTCTTAAATTAACGTAAGAATTGTAAGAAAATTGGATGCATCAGATCCGCGTCATGTGCATTCGGTCTTAAAGTGACATCAGCCTAATAAACCTTCTGTCATTAAGGATAATCAAAGAAGAAGAGAAGAAGAGAAAATCACTCACTGCTCTTGACTGAATAACCTTTGTAGCTTCAATAAAGACTGATCTATATTTAATTTATAATTTATGCAGTGAAGACATGTCAGTGCATCTTTTAATTCAAGTTTTAGTTAACAATGTGGGCACAAATCTCCAGATGTTGGATGATTTGCGTGCGTCACCTGTTGTTCTCTGGACAGCTGGACGCTGCTCAAGTCCACGGGACTCGGATTGAAGCCGTTACCCTGAAAACACACGATCACAAACGTGAATCTATCAGTTCTGTGTTATTGAATTGGGCTCATTGTTCATGATCTGATTTGAGGCTGCTGGTCTCTTATTGATTAAATCATTGCACTTCTACAGTTAGCAAACGATTAAACACAAAGACACCTGAGAGGCCTGTGAAATGCGCCGCATTTTCTCCACCTCTCTCTGCTGAAACATGGTTTCTCCTTCTTTGGTTCGGTCGATGCTCCAGCCCATCGCTAGCATGCTCTTCAGGGACTCGCGAACCGTCCAGCGGTAAACCTCCTTCTCCTGCGGGCAGAAACACACAAACACTCACACTGAGAGTCAAAGATCAAATAACGCTGGATGTTCTGAGGGCTGGTTTGTACCTTCTCTGTGAGCGATTTGTAGGATCTCAGCATTGGGTGAGTTTTTGCTTTTTCATCAACGGCTTCTCCGTGTTTCCAGCCTAGAAGCACCTGAACACCGAACACACGGAAACATCTTTCACGCTTGCATTTACACATTTATCCAAAGCAGCTTACGGTGAATTAAAGTCAATGTTTAGTGTGTTCTCTGTGTATTTCTACTGTGCTTTATAAAATACAGATTTTTTTAAAATAAAAAAAAGCAGCGGTACAGTAATAAACTGAAATATTATTCAATTATGACACAATTTCTGCTGTAATGACAGAAGACAAAAGTGTCATTATTCAGCAGTTTTGTTTTCGTCTGATAGTGTCAGTACAGATAAATCAAACTTAAGTTTGTGCTTAAAACAAGAACAAATATCAGCCCTCAGGAAAAGCAAGATTATTACTTTTTTATTTTTTTTACCTCACTGACAGATTTTAGTTCTTGTTTTAATCATAAACTCACTTAATTTTCAGAAAGCAAGACTTAATATCTTACGTAATTTTTCTTCTCCAGTAAATGTATCTTGATTTAAGAAGATATGAGGAAGAACATCTGTTTTTGCAGTGTAAAAAAGGGTATTGTGACTTTTTTATCTGTTTTCAATTCAGAAATGTATATTTGTATTAGGACTGTCAAGCAATTACATATTTTAATCTAATTAAATTACATGATGTGCTGATTCATTAATCTAAGTAATTAATAACAAATAAACATTTAATTACCCCCAAAAGATAATGTAAAGTCCTTATTGTGTTAAATGAGAAAAGAATCAAATATACATTACAAAATTTCTAAATTTGATTGAACATATAATTTATTACACACACTTTTTAGGCTATAACAACCATGATATTTTTTCCTGTATGACTTTCTTTCCTCTGAGGAACATAAAAGAAGATATTTTAAGAAATTCCTCAGTTTTTTTTAACATTCTTCAAAATACCCCTTTAATAGTTTTTTTTTAATATGGAAATATGAAATTTAAATTATACCCTAAATAAGAAACTACAACTGCCAGCAGGTGGCAGTAAATGTCTAAATTAGTAAGTTACTGAATCATTCATTCATTCGTTTAAACAGCTGAATCATTCAGGAGTGAAGTAAATGGCTCTCTTTATGAACGAGTCATTGAATCATTGGTTCACCCGATTGATTCGCTCAAACGCGGATTCATTCAGAAACGAAACATCGCTGTGTGTTGCTCAGAGACGCACAACAGTTCTGCTCAGGCTTTAATCGTAATGTTTTCATTGGCAAAATGAGCAAAAGCAGACAATATTGTGTCTAAGACAACCCCATATTAACTTCTTATTTATTGAACTGTTGTATAAAGTCAATATCACTTTTGCACTTGTGAGATTCGGGACAAAAACAGCACTCGTGTGATATTGCGTAACTATAACGTGACAAATACTGTGTGAGACAAAAACTCTCCAGGGGCATTTTTGCCCTGATATGTTGAATTTTAGGCTCATTCTAACTGCATTCTACAGGCTTCATCATGCAGTGAGTTTCCGTCCTGCTTCATGCTCGTCACGATCATCTGTGTGAAATGTAAGAAGAACGCCAGGTCTGTTTCAGCGACTCGCCTTCTCAGCGGCCCATTTGTCATGGGAATGTTCAGCGTATTTGTGTGCGATGAACTCCAGCTTCTCGGGGAGGCAGATGCTGCGAGAGGAAAACGAGGAAAGTCATTCATCCCAGACCGCCAATGTTCAGATTTGCATTTGTAAATATTTTATTTATTTTTATAGGTGCATTGGTTGACAATATCATGGACTGAAAACACCCCTTTGAATTTCTGAATGTGCAATATCTGTGAAGGAGTCTGTTTAAATCAGTCAGAGATCATTTGAGTCATGGTGCACATTCATATACATGATTATTTCATTTTTGTATCTATTTTTTGTTCTGTCTCTGAGTCTCTCACTGTCATACGCACGTACTTGGCTGTGTTTATGGGTCTGGGGTCGAAGTTTCCCTGCGTGTCCACAGACACCGGCTTCTCCAGCGTTGTGCTGAGCGTCGAGTCGATGTAATCGGGAGGTAGAGCTCCAGCGATGGCACTCAGACACGGCATGGCCATCTTAAACAGATCCTGTTCATACTTCTGCACACACACATTCACAGCGTCAAAGACTCAATATAACAGGCGAAGAGTTCGGGGTCATTGAGATTTATTTTTATTTTTGAAATAAGTCTCTTCTGCTCACCATGGCTGCATTTATTTGATCAAACAGTAAAAACAGTGAAATATTAAAACATCTGTTTTCTATGTGAATATATAGTAAAGTGTAATTTATTCCTGTGATCAAAGCTGAATTTTCAGCATCATTACTCCAGTCTTGATCACATGATCCTTCAGAAATCACTCTAATATGATGATTTGATGATCAAGAAACAGATTCACATCTGTGTGGAAACCATCATACAATTTATTTTTTAGGATTTTTTGATGAATAGACAGCTAAAAAAGAACAGCGTTTGTTTGAAATAGAATCTACAACATTATAAATGCATTTATTGTCACTTTTGATCAGTTAGCTCTCATGTTGTATTCTGGTCATTTTGACCTGGAGAAGATTTTCTTTTTCCAGAAAACATTAATGTTACTGCACTGGACTAAAACCTACTGACCCAGGATATAACAACCCAAAAATGTTAATGTTAGTGCCTACAAAAAACTGCTTATAATTCTCTCGTCACGCTGTTATCAACAAATATTGCACATCAACTTGTTTTCTTTCAATTAGCACAGGTTTTAGCATAGGCCTCATTGATCTGAGTTTATGGACCAATATTTGGTGACAATATAGCTTAATGAGAGATTTGCAAGCAATTTTTAACACCAAATTAGGTAAAGGATGTTCAGCACAAGGGTTAAATTTGTCCTTGTCACATTAAATGATCAATCTACTGACCCCAAACTTTTGAATGGAAGTGTACAGCCACATAATTACCCAGCATGCTCCAACAATCACAAACGAGCAAATATCCCTGTTCACCTTCTGAGAGAGAGAATCGAAGATTCCCCAGAAGATCTTCTTGGTGAGCAGAAGCTCCTCTTCAGACGATAGACCGTAACTTCCCCATCCCGACGGCAGGCAGTAATACTTCCAGTTCTGCTCGTAGTGATTCGTCAACAGCTGCGACACACACGATCATCCTCATTAAAATATACAGAGGTTATGCGTGTGACGTCACCATCGGCCGGAGTGACTGCGGTTACACACACTAAGTGGCAGAAACACTGAGTGGCAAAAACACTGAGTGGCAGAAACACTGAGGGGCAGAAACACTGAGTGGCAAAAACACTGAGGGGCAGAAACACTGAGGGGCAGAAACACTGAGTGGCAGAAACACTGAGGGGCAGAAACACTGAGTGGCAAAAACACTGAGTGGCAGAAACACTGAGTGGCAGAAACACTGAGTGGCAGAAACACTGAGTGGCAAAAACACTGAGTGGCAGAAACACTGAGTGGCAAAAACACTGAGTGGCAGAAACACTGAGTGGCAAAAACACTGAGTGGCAAAAAGACCGAGTGGTAGAAACACTGAGTGGCAAAAACACTGAGTGGCAGAAACACTGAGTGGCAGAAACACTGAGTGGCAGAAACACTGAGTGGCAAAAAGACCGAGTGGCAGAAACACTGAGTGGCAAAAACACTGAGTGGCAGAAACACTGAGTGGCAGAAACACTGAGTGGCAGAAACACTGAGTGGCAGAAACACTGAGTGGCAGAAACACTGAGTGGCAAAAACACTGAGTGGCAGAAACACTGAGTGGCAAAAAGACCGAGTGGCAGAAACACTGAGTGGCAGAAACACTGAGTGGCAGAAACACTGAGTGGCAGAAACACTGAGTGGCAGAAACACTGAGTGGCAGAAACACTGAGTGGCAGAAACACTGAGTGGCAGAAACACTGAGTGGCAAAAAGACCGAGTGGCAGAAACACTGAGTGGCAAAAACACTGAGTGGCAGAAACACTGAGTGGCAGAAACACTGAGTGGCAGAAACACTGAGTGGCAGAAACACTGAGTGGCAGAAACACTGAGTGGCAGAAACACTGAGTGGCAAAAAGACCGAGTGGCAGAAACACTGAGTGGCAAAACCGGATTTAGACTTATATTGTATTCATATAAAAGTGTTCACAGGCAAATTTGCTTTATGTATTTCCTAGACGTCGAAATCAGACTCGTATAAATGTCTGGAAAAACGATTACTGACTGCATGACAATATCCATGATCACTGGATCTTTGGTAAGTTGTAAGGAACACTATATCGAGTCCAACCTTTAGTTTAAACTGATAGTCGTTTGTTTTACTCGTGTTTTCACAGTTTCTCCAATTAAATCCAGTCACTCAGCAGCTCTTCTGCCACACAGTCCGGCTGAGCGAGTGTGTTCCCGCGGGAAAGTGAAGTCAATGCATAACCTCAATTGCTGCCTTTAATTTTTGGGGAGGGAATCCAAATCCTAATGGCATTGGAATGATCATATATGGGGGCCGTGGCATGAAAAACATCTAATGCATGTGCTGGGGCTCCTGAGAGAGGCGGGGCCTAGATAAGAGGCGGGGCCTAGATAAGGGGCAGGGACTGAGTCAAATCTGGCATGATGAATGTGGGAGTGACTTAGAAGGGGCGGAGTCACGCTACAGAATAACCGAGGGAAATAAAACTGAGATACGGTGAAGAAAACTCAAATCTACAGAGACATGATGAAAGTATAAACACAATCTCTGTCATGTATGAAGGCGATGATCAGATGATGTTTACCTTCAGAGGCATCTTACAGTATTCAGACAACAGCGGCACGTCAAACACCAGCCGACGCAGAAGATGCTGCAACATGGAGGGTCTGAGGTACCTGCAACAGAGGTCAGAGGTTAAATCAACTAGTCTGCCGCCTCTGATCTACACGAGCAGGCGTACGCACTTGCAGACGGCCAGTAAGCACTCCTCGATGGCGTCCCGCTGGGCTTTGGTGAGCGAGCAGCCCTTGGACAGGCGGTAGATGGTGTAAAGCGTGGAGTCGATGAGCGCGGCGTGGTGTTCGGTGCCGGAGAAGTGTGGAGCGCAGCGGGTCAGCAGAGGAAGCATCGCAGAACCGATGTACCGGTTCATGGCCAGAGCCGTTTCAGTGGTGCGCAAAGCCTCCTGGGAATGAACAGAAGACGAGATGACTCAACAGAACTCAGACCGTACGTGATTCATCGGCTCGTCTGAAAGCTACAGGATCATGTTGTTTGAATCAGTTGGTAGGAGGAGGAAGTACCGACCCAGTGTTTACAAAGCAAACGTGCAAACTAGCCACCATTTACTAGTAGCCTACATTATTGAAATCAGAGCTTGTATTTGTTAACATTAGTTAATGCACTGTGAAGTAACATGAACACACAATGAACAGCTGGATTTTTTTTTAACTAAGATTAATAAATACAGAAACAAATGTATTGCTATTGGCTAGTTCATGTTAGTTAGCCTAATACATTAACTAATGTTAACAAATCAAACCATATTGTAAAGTGTTACAAACTAATCATTTACTCAGAACACCTCTTAAAATGAGAATGTAAGTGCGCTTGCCTCATTTTTTAGTAGGAGTGGTTAGCAAGATTTTACCTTAATAAACTACAGTATTTTCAGGTTATTTATATGACAGTGTAGATTTTTACAAAGCTATGAAATCCAGAGGTAAAATCACAGCTTAAAAAGAGAGAGCAAGAAAGGATGACAGTGTCTGTCGGCCACCACCGAAGACCGTTTTTAACCCGGGAAACTGTTGCATAAAGCGCTTTAGAAATAAACGTGACTTGACTTCTACTGCAATAAACCCTGTGATCATGTACACAGTTTCCCACAGCTAATTTA
>CM040836.1:34978706-35018706 GCA_022828995.1 Vimba vimba | reverse complement strand
CAAACTTTCCAGTCTTGTACCTAGTTATATTATGAAGACATTTACAGAGGGATTTGTAAATATATTATTCCTAGCCTGATTTATATAACATTTTATTCCAAAAAACATGGCGAAAATAATTTTTTTAAGGCTATTGACAGTATATTCTGATTTACAGGATAACAAAAGTAGATATCCATAAATCCCTCTGTAATTTTTTTCCCCATCTAATATGTGAACACATTGAAAAAATAATTTTTAACCTGGCTTTATCCAATACTCAGATTTCGTTTTTTTGAAATATATGCAAATTAGTGCATATTTGATTAGATATTGCCTAATTTGCATATTTAAACATTAAATTACAGAAAACTTGTAATATATTTTTTTCTCATCTTAATGTAGGTAATCAACTGTGAAAGTTTCATGGTGATATCTGCTAGTTAAAATTTTTACGCTATTCACCTGTAGTGTCTCGCCTTAAAACAATAAAAGGAGTATTTATTAAGATAATTTAGTACCTTGTGGTCAGTGTAAGCACCCACACAACAGAGTTCTGGCGACGAGGATGGGATCTAATTTAGGGGTACTTTTTTCTTCTGTTGTTGTGTTTTTTTGGGGCGGTTTTTGAGACAAATTAAATCAATTCCGTGGTGAAGACGGACACAATCGGCAGGTAAGGACTGCGGCTGACCAGTGTCACAGAGGATCATAATGGAGGCAGGCCTAAAGAGGAGACTAGCGCAGGAGAAGGAAGAGACGGGTGGACTGGCTATTGAGAGTGAGGAACTGTCAAGGAGTGCTGTAATGGACACTGGGACTGTGTGGCAAGAACGAAACACAACAACGGTAGAGGTGGTTTATGTACCAAGAGATTGAATTGAGGACCTGAAAAGTGTGTTAAAGGCCCGTAGATTTACTCTAGACTAGGCAGTTTATTACATTTGGGAACACTTAGATGGTGAGGCTGAACAAGTAGATCTAAGGAAACACGTTCCAGTCCAGAGGGAATTTCTGAAGCTCCGCTTGAAGTATTTGGAAATGCTCAATCATTTACTGGATTGCAGAGACAGTTTTTTAAAAGGCAACAAGGGAAAACTGAAATGCTAATTGTGATCCTGGACCACAAAACCAGTCACGAGTCGCATGGGTTTATTTGTGGTAATAGCCAACAATACATTTTATGGGTCAAAATTATCAAAAAAAATGTATGCCAAAAATCATGAGGATATTAAGTACAGATAATGATCCATGAAGATATTTAGTAAATTTCCTACCGTAAATATATCAAACATGTATTTCTGTGAGTGAATGCTGCACAATCGTGAACATTAATGAACAACTTTAAAGGAGATTTTCTCAATGTTTTGATTTTTTTGCACCCTCAGATTCAAGATTTACAATAGTTGTGTCTCAGACAAACCATACATCAATGGACAGATTATTTATTCAGCTTTCCCTAACCCTAACCCAGATGATGCATAAATCTCAATTTAAAAACATTTTACTTGTGACAGGTTTTGTGGTTCGGGGTCACAATTGAGTTCTCACATGCATTAATGGCTTTGTTAAAAGAACTAAAAAGTTGTAATTCAAGGGGTGTGTGTGAAGAAGATGTCATGCTTTGGGATCAGTTTGCAGAGAATGTGAGAAGTAAGGAACTCTGCAGAGAATGATTAGACAGAAACCAAAGCTTAACATTCCTTGATGTTCGCAAAGAAGCGGTTTTTGATTTGATTTGAATATTTTATTTCGAGCTAAAGAAAGAAAAACAGAAATATATATATACATAATAAAAGAGAAAAAAAGACAAAATAATTTACATTACAGCTCGAAAAGGAGTGGGAAGAAGACAAGCTTATTGACTCCCACCCCTGTTCATAAACCCAAATAACAATAGACAACAACACTGCATATTTCTTACCATTTTACAAAACAACTATTTTAGTGGCGGTTGAGTGGGCTGGTGATGGGGCGAGTGTTTCGGGATACATCATTCAGGTCTGAGAACTTCAGTGCGATAGATAGTGCAGAACAGAGTTCAGATCCAATGTTAGTAGAGCTGTTAGGTATGGTGAAAAGTCAGCAAAAGTAATTATTAAGTGATTTAACTGGAGAAATGTCTAATTTGCAAGCCTTTAACAGGCAGCAGAGGGGACTGTCACGAAGATTGTATTCCTTTGATCCCTCGGGACAGCCTATTTGCTTCAAGTGTCAGAAAGTAGGACATATTGGGCGTTATCATAATGAGATTGTGGACCCCAGGCAAGTATAGGAGCAGCAGAGACACCCTGCGGATGAAGTATCCAATCCCCAAGCCCAAAGGTCTGGGCCGTTAAACCAACACCCCTCGCTGTGGAGAGCCACACCGTACGTGAGGGGTTACCCTGGCTCTGTGGCTCAGGAACTAGCCCGGAAATGTTTAAACAATTGGTGGGTCAATGTCCAGTCACTGTTGTGAAGATGGGGGTGTTCAAATAAATTGTTTGACTGACTTTGATTGACATTCTTTCCTGCAATATGCATTAAAAAAAATCAGTACCATGGAACTGTTACCATGGAAACCTATGGTTTCCATGGTAACAGTTCCATGGTACTGATTTTTTTTAATGCATATTGCAGGAAAGAATGTAGATGCATTGAAGGAATGTGGTTGGCTGGTGTTAAAAGCAGCAAACAGCCTTGAAATCCCATGTGTGGGTTATCTAGAGCTTGATATTAATATCCTTGACCAAATTCTTCCAAAGCAGGGGGTGTTGGTGGTGGAAGACACATCTGACCCAGAGACTAGGGAGCGAAAGAAACTGGTTCCAGGTTTACTCGGTATGAATGTAATTCAAAATTGCCATGACCTTTTTTTTTAGCAACAATTTGGGTCTCAGTATTCGAAAAGTTCTATGATGCAGTTTCGTTGAAACAGGTGTTGGAAATCTGTCAATTATACGATACACAAAATCAATCTTTTGAGAACGTGTTGGCCCAAAGTCCGGTCAGCGTGCCAGCAGGATCTCTTCAACTGGTTTGTGCAGCGAGTGTGTACACTAGACTCACGCCAAAGGAGTCTTTGCTTTTAGAGCCTCTGATTGGAGTTTACCAGCAGATCCTTTAGTTATAGCTTCAATAGTGTCCCCAGAAAAAGGACAATTGCTGGTCCCACTTATGAATGTGGGGACTAGTGGTGTTATTTTGAACCCACATGTTCGACTAGCGTCTGTACACAGGGCTGAAGTGGTGGTCAGTGGAGCGGATCTCGATATTCAGTTTACCCCAGTAAAGGAAAAACAAAATTGTACGGTTTTTATTGAGCAAAGTAATGTGGCCCAGGCAGGAGTAACAGCCGCTCAACAAGTTAGGACCATTAACTGTCCTCTGTTGAATGTGGAACAGGAGGGGAAGGACAGGAAGTTATTGGGCCCTATTTTAACGATCTGAAACGCAAGTATCAAGCGCGAAACGCAAGTAACTTTGTGGGCGGGTCTCAGGCGTTGTTGCTATTATACCGGCGGGATAAATGACTCTCCGACGCAAATCTACAATGTGCTGGTCTGAAGTCGCTTCATTACTCATAGGTGTGGTTTGGGAGTAACGTGAAATAAACCAATCAGAGCATCATCTCACATCCCCTTTAAGAGCAGGCGCGCTTGTTCCATGGCGGATAACTATTATAACGGCGGATTTGCCAGGAGCGGTTCACAGCCGAGGAGACCGACGCTCTCGTCAGGGCCGTAAAACACAGAGAGTGACATTGGGGATGGAGAAACACACCCAGATCAGCTTCAGTTAAACAGGCGTATGATAATCTGGGTAAATGTGTAAGCTAGATTTATGCCTATTTTTCACATCTTCATGGACACAACAATGATTTCCCTCGTGTGGAATATTTTTCCTTGTAATTATGTATGATTTGCAAAAATGAAAACTGCTGCTTCTGTGTAGATGAGAGAAGCAAAGTGTGTGTGTGTGTTGTGCACATGCTACATTATGGCCAAGCATGCGCCCTTAAAATAGCATCTGAATAACACACTGACTTTAGACGAGGTTTCTCCTGGCCTGTGGTGGAAGTGTTTTCTGAAACTGCAAAATAGCACCAGGGAACGTTTGTGCCAGAACACGCCGCCTCTTTTCCCTGATCCGCCCCTGGGAGCGCAAGTTCATTCCCTAATTTTCTGACGTGCGTCTGTGGAGGGAAAAGTCCGCTGTGCGTCAGGTGCAAAATAGGAATGACACATGCGTCGCTGTACAAAGTCAATTGCGCTGGGTGCAAGATAGGGCCCATTGAGTAAATATGCCTCTGTGCCTTCTTTGTTGGAAGTGGGGATTTGGGGTTTAGAAGGAATAATTTTCCTTCTGTTTGTGGTCGTTACTCATTACATGCTTGTTTTAATTTTATTTTTATCCATCAATGTGATTGGATCGAGTAATCGTTCTCGTGACTGTCATCAAATCAAATTAAGCACAGAAAACTTTAACCACCTATTATTATATTATCAGCATTACAATGTGAGTAAATGTAGCTGTGTAAAACGTAAGGGATGATGCCACCCTTCTAGAACAATGTGCATTTACGTTTAAATTGTAACATATTTAATAGCATGGAATTACAGTGTAATTAGTGTTAGCCTATCTTAGCCTTTTTCAGTGCATTAGGTGAGGTAATCTGATAATATTAGTGATTCTCATTTATCAAAACACTAAAATTGGTTCCGTTTTGGAGAGAAATTGGGTATTTTTTAATCTCTCCATTTAACCCATCTCATGGTGTGTGATGCTAAACTATCATATGCGTTTCTAAAGGTTTTTGAATTCTTTGCACAGTTATGAATATTGATATTTTATGTGCAACAATAGCATGCTCAGGCTCAGTGGCCTTTCGCCTAATTTTAAATGTTTTTTTGTTTTGTTTTTCAAATAATATGATTTAATTGGTGATGAGTTTGATGAGTACTGATTTGATGCATTTTAAAAAGATGGAAGATAGATATTCTTCAATCTTTCTGACAAAGAACAAAATATAATGTGAATTACAGTATGTGCAATTTTTTTACATTTATTAATTGTAGTGCACAGTGTTTATTATAAGGGGGTAGAGCTCAGCTCAGTACTCACTACTCATGAGTACTTTTAAATAAGCTACTTTTACCCAAGTAGTTTTTTGGACAAGTACTTTTTGCTCTACTCACACTACATTTTTTGGAATGTAACGTTACTTTTACTTGAGTATGTTTTTTCAGTACTCTTTCCACCACTGCCCGAGACCATGGATCATCAGCTGCTCCTCCTCTTTGCCCATGCGTACACTGAGCACACACACACACACACACACTCACGCGAGGCCGTGGATCATCAGCTGCTCCTCCTCTTTGCCCATGCGTACACTGAGCACACACACACACACACACACTCACGCGAGGCCGTGGATCATCAGCTGCTCCTCCTCTTTGCCCATGCGTACACTGAGCACACACACACACACACACACACACTCACGCGAGGCCGTGGATCATCAGCTGCTCCTCCTCCTTCCCCATGCGTACGCTGAGCAGCGAGCGGATCTGTCCCAGCGAGGCCAGCAGGTTGATGGTGTCGTGGACCGAGGCGGCGCTGATGGTGTAGGTCTTCCTCATGGCTCTGAGAAGCTCCCCGATGCTGTCGTACTGGCGTCTCAGCAGACTGAACATCACGCGCACCAGCTCCGGGTCCTGGATGTGTGTCTCCTGAGCCCAGCTCACCATCGTCTGCGAGATCAGCTCCTTCAGGTTCGCTTCACACACACACACACCACACAAGAAGAGATGCACATGAGAACACACACCAGAGGGTCACGAGAAGCGTTTATACCAGTAGTTCCCAAAATGGGTCCCGCAGAATCTCAGCTTTTTTCAAACTTAAACAGCCTAAAATATCTATCCTACCATATAATGACTTTTTATAGCATATATGTGACCCTGGATCACGTCTCCAGTCTCGAGTCGCACGGGTTTATTTGTGGCAATATCCAACAATACATGTATGGGTCAAAATTATCGATTTTTCTTTTATACCAAAAATCATGAGGATATTCAGTAAAAATCATGATCCATGAAGATATTTAGTAAATTTCCTACTGTAAATATATAAAACATGTATTTCTGTGAGTGAATGCAGCACAATCGAGAACATAAATGAACAACTTTAAAGGAGATTTTCTCAATGTTTCGATTTTTTTGCCTCAGATTCCAGATTTACAATAGTTGTGTCTCAGACAAATATTGTCCTATCCTAACAAACCACACATCAATGGACAGATTATTTATTCAGCTTTCGGATGATGTATAAATCTCAATTTCATAAAATTGACCCATGTGACTGGTTTTGTGGTCCATGGTCTCATATTTTAAATAAATATATCAAAACACCAACACATGAGCATGTCCACACAAATATAAATAAGCGAAACAACAATGATACAGGCTATTTCACATGTATTTAAAGTTTAAATCGCCCGCTCCGCTCCGCCCTCTGTACTGGTGCGCGCTCAACTTTATAGTTCACACAGAGATTGACAGGAGAGGGCAAAGATGGAGTAGCGTTCTCATCCCTGGCATTCGTGAAAAACATTAAAGCCAGCGCCCGTGAGTGAGCGCGATCTAGAGTCGCTCTATCCTCGATCTACCCCGTATCAAGAGCCTGTGACGCTAAAGCAGGCACACGTGTCCCGTTAAAGAGCCCGCGACACAGGTCCAGGAACAGATGTTTTAGTTTCACTGTTTAAGTTATAAGATCAGGTTTGAACAAAGCAAATGAGAAACTAAAGACATTTTTTTATTGGAGTTGGTTATTATTATTTAAAGAGTCAAGTGTCGATCTTTGTGTTTTGTTCCAATGATTCCCACATAAAGTAGCTAATTGGTTCAATAAAAATACAAAAATGAATTAAATTAAAATAAAATTGAATAAAATGTAATGATATTTAATAAAATTGTATTAAAATTAAATGAAATAAAAAAGTAAAATAAATAAAATAAAATAAAATAAAATAAAACAAAAGATAAAATGAAATCCTCTCAGTGCTGGTTTAATGCGAGCGGAGGGAAGCTGGAAGAGCTGTCAGATTGAGTTCATTCTCAGACACCATTAGAAAGACTGTGATGGGCCTTAAAGGAAAGTGACTGATGGGAAAAAACATGTGCTGAGGTCATCTGTCAATCAAGTGTTTTATAGACCGGCCAATCAGAGGTGAAGAAGTGTTTTATAGGGCAGCCAATCAGAGGTGAAGAAGTGTTTTATAGGGCAGCCAATCAGAGGCAGCGCTGATGAACGATCCCGCTGAGATGTCACAAAACGCTGAGCTCAGGAGACACACACCAAATGGGATTGAACCTGTGTGTGTGTGTGTGTGTGTGTGTGTGTGTGTGTGTGTGTGTGTGTGTGTGTATAAAGATGTGATAAATGTTTACTACAAGGGAAAAAATGCTTCAATCAGCAAAGTCAGCATCCAGTAGAAGAGCAACTCTCACGGATAAAACCTTGAACTGTATAAATTAATCTCACTAAAACATGTCCAGGCCCAAACAAAACAAAACAAAACAAAACAAAACAAAACAAAATATATATATATAATCTGAAGTGCATGACTGCTACTGTAGCGATCCTCTAGAACACAGAGATGGCGCAGTGACCCAGAGGTCTCAGTTCTGCTTACAGGGAGCGGTTTGCTCTTTCTCTGTGGGTTCAGCTTCAGATTTCTGCGGTTGACCTTTGATCTTATAGATCAGGGCGAGTAGACGGCCTTTAATAGACGTGTCCTGATGCTCCTCATCCTCTTCCACTGGAATCCCTGCAGAGACACAGACGAAGGACATTCATTCTCCCGACCGACACACTTTACCCCCAGTGACTGTCTCGTCTCACTGGAATCATGACATCTGAAGCTCCCCACAAACCAGAGCTCATTCATTATTTAAAACCTGAACACTGAATCTCCTTCAGTCACGTCTGCAGTGAAGCTCAGCATCACTAGCTGTGTTTACGTCCAAAGCTGAGAACTTCACTCATGCACACAACTGGAATACGGCATAAAACATTTGCGAATAACACATTATTCGAATTTATGTGCATCCCAAAATTTGCATAGAAAAGGTGGATGGATGCATGAACTAATCCAGATTCCACATCCGGGATTCAACATGACTTAAACTGCTTCAAAATAAGACTAAACAAGCATTAAGTATAAGCATGAAACAACTAAAAATCAAGATATTTCTAATTCTATTTTAATTCACCCCCTAAACAACTGATTTTGAACTCAAATGGTGTTGAAAAACATGGATATATGAAGAAGCCTCTATTTAAAATTGTGATTTCTAGAGCTGTAAATGTACAGAAGAAGAACATTCAGTAAAACTTTACAATAATGTGGAATTAGTTCAATAATGTGTTAACTAACAATGAGCAATACACTTGTTTCAGTGTTTATTAATCTGTTAACGTTAGCTAATAAAAATACAACTGTTCAGAATTAATTCATGTCAGCTCAGATCCATTAAATAATAATATTTACAAATGCAACATTTGATTTTAATAATGCATTAGTAAAACGTTGACTAAGATTAATAAGTATTGTTCATTGTTACTTCATTTTACAAATGTAAAGTGTCACCGAAACATCTAATGTAATTATTTTAATTTTAACACTAGAAGATCAGATAAACCATCAAAATATGAGGAAAATATTTATATATTTTAAATATTTTAAATGAGGGAAGAAGAAAACACTAAACTTGGTTAACGCATTTATCTGACAAAATCATTAGGCAAAAGCTGCAACTACAGGTTTAATTTTACTATGCAAAAATAGTGCATAGAGAAACAAAAAGCTGAAAGGAAAAAGCAAACATAATCAGTTATTAATATTTCACTGGTTTTCTCTCTTTTTTGCATGCGTTCATGATTTCTTTGTTTGACATCAAAAATGATGCTGCACAAATTGGGATTTTGTTGTTTCACTGCGTTATGAAATAAAGAAATTGACTCCTAGCACAACTATGCACTATGATTTGTATATTAATATGACAGTGCTGCGTAACTCACCGCAGTGCAGTCGCAGTTCTCCGTGGAAGTCGTACAGCTCCTCCTGGATGTCCTCGGGACAGGGACAGTCTTCACCCATGTTGAAGTTCAACAGCATGTTAATCTGAAAGAAAGCGTGATGTAACGTGATCCTGCTGAAGACTGTAAACGGATCCAATCATCCTTAAAACTGCACGACGACCTGAACGATTAATAGAGCGACTCTGTTTTCAGATCAAATGCACATATTTATTCTTGCTTCATGTTATGAACAGCAGATATTAGAGCAGCACGACTGATCAATGAGACCGCGCGCGATCTGGCAAAGGCTGAGATTATTTTTTGTGCAGCTTGTCAGTGAAGTACGGCTGATCGGGGGTAAATGCTCCATCTGAACACCAGAGGGCGTCTCATAATTCATAAATGCTTCTCGTGTTCTGAAAGATGTTTGACGCGTGTTGCTTTTTCAAATGCACGTTATAAGCGACTCGAACTCAGAGCTTTCAGAGTGAAACGCGTTTACTGAGCCGTACGTCACTGACAAGCTGCACATAACTAATACCGTATATACCCGAATATAAGACGAGGTTTTTGTCCTAAAAATAGGCTGAAAAATGGGGGGGTCGTCTTATATTCGCGATATAGGCAAAATCACGGGGGGAAAGGGAGAAAGAACAACGGAATAAATATGAAATAGTGACTGAAACGCGACCCATTAAGACAAATGATTCGGCTATACTTGCAAGTAAAATGAGAGAAGCAACATAATATCTGTTACTGAATTAAAACGTCTGCCACGCGAGACGCAGAGAGAGAGAGCGAGCGAGCGAGAGAGAGTTGCGCGCACGAGACGCAGAGCGAGCGAGAGAGAGAGAGAGAGAGAGACAGAGAGAGAGAGAGAGAGAGAGAGAGAGAGAGAGAGAAAAAGGTTCGCGCACGCGTTGGAAGAGAGAGAATAAATGATCACTGCAATTTTCAAATACAATTATTTTCTGTTGAAAACCAGATTTTTTCCACAAAAATCTCTTTTTGTCCCAAAAATAAGTCTGGAAAATGGGGGGGTCGTCTTATAGTCGGGTATATACGGTAATCACAGCATTTGAGATTTCATAATCGCGATAAGCCAACTCGATTTAAGTGCGATTACATGTAAATTGCGATTAATCGCGCAGCGCTAGCAGCTACGCTAGTTATTATTATCTCTGTTTTATCTCGGGATGCCCATGTTTGGAGTTTGAGCTCCAGTGTGGATCCAGTCTATAATGAAGACTGCAGATGACGCTAACTCTGAATCTACATCCACCAATGCTACATTCTTCTAAATGTCACAATCATTTGTTAACAAACAAGTATTCATTACTTCAATGAGCTCATTGTTTCTGCATTAAATTATTACATTTTTTAAATGAATACATTTTTAGCTAACTGTGATTTGTATAATGTACATTTCTGAAATGCATAACTCAGACAGTTTCCTCTGATGACAGATCACTGTGTATTGCGTAAAGTGCTATACAAATAAACGTGAATTGAAGTGTTTGAGCACCTGTTCCTGAGGCGGAGAGCGAAACTCTTTGGTCTTCTTAGCGGTGACGGCGGCGGACATGTTGAGCGCTAGCATCAGCTCATTATAGCGGAACTTCTGGTTGAACTGCAGCTTTGAGACAAAGCTGTCGGAGAAAGACACGATGGCTTCGATGCGATGCCTCAGCTCACAGTCGCAGAAGTAGTGGAGCAGCTCACACATCTGCACAACACAATCACACAAGAGAACCGTACACTTACAGAACATCTAGCAGACGCGTTTATCCACAGAGACTCCGCTACTATATACACCACTACTCAAACCTCATACTGTACACTTGCCACGGCAAATTATGCAGATTTATGCTCAAAATGCTTTCGATTTTCCTCGTTTGTATGTCGATTTGGATAAAGTATCTGCTACATTATTAAAGAAAAAAGAAAGACATTAATACTATTTATCAAGGATGCATTAAATTGATCAAAAGTGACATTAAAGACGTTTATAATGTTTCAAAAGATTCTATTTCAAATAAATGCTGTTCTTTAGAACTTTCGATTCTTCAAAGAATCACTGTTATACAAATATACACTGTTTTGAAAGTTTGGGGTTGGTAGGCTATTAAAAATAAAGTTATCAAAAATACATTTAAAATTGTGACATTATTTTTCTATGTGAATATATAGTAAAGCGTAATTTACTCCTGTGATCAAAGCTGAATTTCCAGCATCATTACTCCAGTCTTCAGTGTCACATGATCCTTCAGAAATCACTCTAATATGATGATCAAGAAACATTTATGATTATTATCAGTGTTGAAAACAGGTGTGCGGTTTCAGATTTTTACGGAAACCATCATTCATTTTATTTTTCAGGATTGTTTGAAGAATATAAAGTTCTAAAGAACAGCATTTATTTGAAATGGAATCTTTTGAAACATTATAAACGTCTTTACTGTCATTTTTGTTCAATTTAATGTGTAAATAAAAGATTATACTATAATCTTTTTATAGTAAATAAACTATAAAAGATTATAGTAAATAAAAGATTGATTTCTTTCTTTTTTTCTACCTCCAAACTTTTGAATGGTAGCATAAATAGTGAATAAAAAAAATTATACATAGCAAAACTAAAAATATAAATTGTGTCCATGTATGAATATAAAAAATAAAAAAATAAAAAATTTAAATTAGTATTTTTCGTATGAATATTTAAAAAAATAAATAATTTAAATTTAAATTTTGAATTTTTCTTATGAATGTGTTAGAGTATTAAAAAAGTCATAATAAATACTTCATTTCATAAGTGAAGAACTTTGCAACATCAACAGTTCATGTTACTGAACTGAATTGATCTGAATAATGACTCTATTGTCTTCTGTAGAGTTTGAGTCTCATATCTGATGAAGTTTGCATCATTGATTCTGTTTATTACTGTAAATCGATCTGTACTGTATAAAGCGCTGTAGAAATAAATGTTTGAGTTTGAGTCTCATATCAAGCTTTGGGTGTTCGATTAGGTCTGAGAACTGTGAGTGATTAGTTATATGATTTGTTCATGTTTTGATGTTATTTTATGTTTCTATGTATTTTACTATTTATGGACATCACTTTGGTCCATTCTAATGGTTTTGAAAGTGCTTTATAAATAAAAGTTGAGTTGAGTCATATCTGATGAAGTTTGCATCATTGATTTTGTTTAATAATTGTCCAAAACAAAAATTATTCAGACACCAGATATAATATTTTTTACTAGTGTGATCAGGACACTATAGTTCATTTATGTAAGTGAGGAGAGCAAAATAAATTAACTGTGACATATTATACCCAAAAATATGAAAATTTATACAAATTTGGGACCAGAAATGATTGGGACACTTTGAGCTGATCATGTTCTGCTGAAGTGTGTTTTCTTTAATTGCTAATGCTCTTTTTACACACAGACTGAACAAAATGAAGCATTGCTTGGTGATTGGTTGAGCTAAACTGGTATTATCTTATAGTGTAGTTAAATTTAACAGCTGACAGATATTCAACATAATTCATGTGTGAGACAGTCTAACAGAAGGACGGACAAAACCAGTCAAATATCAATGAGTTCTGCTCATATTTTATTACCATTTTCTAAACTATAGTGAATAAACTGATGATGTGAGAAGTGTTGAAGAGGTCTGAATAAGTTTTGGTTTAAAGTCTCATGGTCTCACCTGTCGTTTGACGGACTCGGGAAGCTTCTTCTCCAACAGTCCCTTCACGAGTGTTTTCCCGTCTCGAGCCTCTTCTTCTCCGGCCTCGACCGCCTTCTCCTCGGCTCCGGTCAATCCCTCCTTCATCCCGTCCTCCTGGCGTTCCCCGAACACGTCGGGCTCGATGAGCATCAGGATCTTGTGCACGTCTCGGCTGCTCAGGACACCCATGGTGAGGAGTGTGCCGATGAGACGAAGGATGGGAACGAACTGATACTCCACGCTCCCGCCCACCGGATCCCGGATGTGATCTCCTCCACCCTGAACCGCCTCCGTCAGCATGAGGATCGCCTTCTCCTGAACAACACAGCACACTTTATTTAGAAAGCACTTTAAAACAACCGAAGTGGACCAAAGTTCTGTACAGAAAAAATCAACAAAAAACAGTTGTGTTGTTTTGTTTTAATTAGTGTCTTTTTGCAGTTTTATTTTTGTGTTTTGATTTTATGTTTTAATGGTAAACCCGCCCCTGTTTTTACACCTTCAGCACGTCGAGCGGGATCTCGGGGCTGTGCAAATAATCACTACAATTACAAATGTAATCACTAATTTCTGTAGTGATTACTGTTATAGTTACTGTTATAATTACAGTTACTGTTAAAGTTACTGTTATAGTTACTGTTACTGTTATAGTTATTGTTACTGTTATAGTTATTGTTACTGTTATAGTGTTACTGTTATAGTTATTGTTACTGTTATAGTGTTACTGTTACTGTTATAGTGTTACTGTTATAGTGTTACTGTTACTGTTATAGTGTTACTGTTATAGTGTTACTGTTATAGTTACTGTTACTGTTATAGTTACTGTTATAGTTAGTGTTACTGTTATAGTGTTACTGTTATAGTGTTACTGTTATAGTGTTACTGTTACTGTTATAGTTACTGTTATAGTGTTACTGTTATAGTGTTACTGTTATAGTGTTACTGTTACTGTTATAGTTACTGTTATAGTGTTACTGTTATAGTGTTACTGTTATAGTGTTACTGTTATAGTGTTACTGTTATAGTGTTACTGTTACTGTTATAGTGTTACTGTTATAGTTACTGTTACTGTTATAGTTACTGTTATAGTTACTGTTATAGTTACTGTTACTGTTATAGTGTTACTGTTATAGTGTTACTGTTATAGTTACTGTTACTGTTATAGTTACTGTTACTGTTATAGTGTTACTGTTACTGTTATAGTGTTACTGTTATAGTTACTGTTACTGTTATAGTGTTACTGTTATAGTGTTACTGTTATAGGGCCCTATCTTGCACCCAGCGCAATTGACTTTGTACACCGACGCATGTATCATTCCTATTTTGCACCCGCGCAAAGCGCGTTTTTCCCTCCACAGAAGCACGTCGCTAAACTAGGGAATGAACTTGCGCTCCCTGGGCGGTTCAGCGCAAAAAAGGAGGCGTGTTCCGGCGCAAACGTTCCTTCATGCTATTTTGCAGGTTTAGAAAACAGTTGCGCCACTAACCAGGAAAAAATAGTTTAAAGTCAGTGGCGCGTTGCGCATGTTATTCATATGCTGTTTTTAGGGCGCATGCTTGGCCATAATCAATGTAGCGTGTGCACAACGCGCATACACTTTGATTCTCTCATCTACACAGAAGCAGTTTTCATTTTTGCAAATCATACATTATTACGATAGACAGATAGATAGATAGATAGATAGCTAGATAGATAGATAGATAGATAGATAGATAGATAGATAGATAGATAGATAGATATACAATTTATTATAAAAGCATACATCTAGCTTACACATTTACCCAAATTATCATACGCCTTTTTAACCGAAGTTAATTTGGGTGGGTTTCTTCATCCCCAACGGCCCTGACGAGAGCGTCGGTCTCCTCGGCTGTGAACCGCTCCTGGCAAATCCGCCGTTATAATAGGAATCCGCTTTAGAACAAGCGCGCCTGCTCTTAAAGGGAATGTGAGATGTCGCTCTGATTGGTTTATTTCACGTTACGCCCAAACCACACCTATGAATAATGAAGCTACTTCAGACCAACCCTTTTTAGATTTGCGCCTGGCGCAAGAGTCATTTATCCCGCCGGGAAAATAGCAACAGCGCCAAGACCCGCCCACAAAGTTACTTGCGCTTTGCGCTTTGACACTTGCGTTTCAGATCGTTAAAATAGGGCCCATAGTGTTACTGTTATAGTTACTGTTACTGTTATAGTTACTGTTACTGTTACAGTGTTACTGTTATAGTTACTGTTACTGTTACAGTGTTACTGTTATAGTTACTGTTACTGTTATAGTGTTACTGTTACTGTTACTGTTACTGTTATAGTGTTACTGTTACTGTTACTGTTATAGTGTTACTGTTATAGTTAACAGTACTATAACAGTACTATATACCGGCCTCTAGTTCATAAATGCCAGAGGAGAACTGGCCCCCGACTGAGCCTGGGTTCTCCCAAGGTTTTTTTTTCTCCATTAGGTCACCTGATGAGTTTTAGGACACCATTAGGTCACTTGATGGAGTTTTTCGGTTCCTTGCCACTGTTGCCTTTGGCTTGCTCAGTTGGGGATATTTTGGGGATATTTAATTTTATTTTATTCTATCAATCAATAAATTCCACTAGAAACAAACTTTGTTGTATTATTTTATTTTAATTTAATACTGTGAAGCTGCTTTGATACAATCTGTATTGTGAAAAGCGCTATACAAATATACTTGATTTGATTTGATAGTTACTGTTACTGTTATAGTGTTACTGTTATAGTTACTGTTACTGTTACTGTTATAGTTATAGTTACTGTTATAATTAAAGTTACTGTTACAGACTAGCATGTTTACTATCTGACAGGGCTGTGTACCTTAAGCACATCGAGCGGGATCTCAGGGCTGTGCAGGTGCTGCTCGCGGCGGGCGGTGATGAAGCAGGGTGGGGTTAAGTTGAGCCGGGGTTTGAGGGAGGCGCTGCGCCCGACGCCCGGCGGCTGGTGGCGTTTGGAGGCGTCGGGAAACAGTCGAATCCCGCGCGTCTCGGGCGTGACGGGGACGATGAACTCGCGGCTCATCATCAGGCGTGCGGCTCGGGCCGTCTCCAGGTGAACGCTAATGAGGACGCTGTAGAAGCCCTCGCGCAGCACGCCGGACAGGTATTGGCTGTCGATGGTGTAGAGCAGCTGTGATTGGTCGAGGTGGCTGCAGAGCGCATGAGACACACGCGTGTTCCCGTGAGCACACAGAGCGCAGTACAGCTGGAGTGTGTGATAGTGGAACATACGCAGATCCTCCTGCTCTGAGAGCTCCATGATGTCCACACACCTGCAATACATGAGTGAGAGTGAGTGTGTGTGAGTGTGTGTGTGTGTGTACCGGTTCTCCTCAGGAATGTAAAAGGCCAGCATCTGTAGAGGTTCCACACACTGCACCATCCACCCGTGCCTCTCGCTGACTCGAGTGTGAGAGTGTGTGTGAGTGTGTGTGTGTGTGTGTGTGTGTGTGTACCGGTTCTCCACAGGGATGTGTACGGCCAGCACCTGCACGGGTTCCAAACACTGCACCATCCACCCGTGCCTCTCGCTGACTCGAGTGTGAGAGTGTGTGTGTGTGTGTGTGTGTGTGTGTGTGTGTGTGTGTGTACCGGTTCTCCTCAGGGATGTGTACGGCCAGCATCTGTAGGGGTTCCACACACTGCACCATCCACCCGTGCCTCTCGCTGACTCGAGTGTGAGAGTGTGTGTGTGTGTGTGTGTGTGTGTGTGTGTGTGTGTGTGTGTGTGTTTACCGGTTCTCTTCAGGGATGTGTACGGCCAGCATCTGCAGGGGTTCCACACACTGCACCATCCACCCGTGCCTCTCGCTGACTCGAGTGTGAGAGTGTGTGTGTGTGTGTGTGTGTGTGTGTGTGTGTGTGTGTGTGTGTGTGTGTGTGTGTGTGTACCGGTTCTCCTCAGGGATGTGTACGGCCAGCATCTGTAGGGGTTCCACACACTGCACCATCCACCCGTGCCTCTCGCTGACTCGAGTGTGAGAGTGTGTGTGTGTGTGTGTGTGTGTGTGTGTGTGTGTTTACCGGTTCTCTTCAGGGATGTGTACGGCCAGCATCTGCAGGGGTTCCACACACTGCACCATCCACCCGTGCCTCTCGCTGACTCGAGTCGTCTCCACCTTCAGGAAGGTGTTGGGCATGCGGCTCCACAGGACTGAGTTTATCGTCTGGACGTCCAGTCGCGGCGGACACTGAGGAACCGGGTTCTTGTGTTCGCTCTTAAAAATGGCGGATGAGATCGGCATAGCGTTCTGGAGGAGACAAGTCATACAAACTCACATTGCAGTTATTATAATTTTGCTATAGTTAACATTAACTGTTACCATTATAGTTCGTTACAGTTACTGTTATATTCACTGTTATAATTATAATTACCACGTCATTTGAGCAGAACGGTCGAGAGCAGATCCCGTTCATTTCTCTCATAATGACTAATATGCTGGTATGAAGTAATGGGAATATGAGGATCCACGCACCTTGATTTTGGCCAGTTCAAACTGGAACAGACTTGAGCTTGTTGGCCGCACAAACACCGCAGGAAACAGTTTTGCGCTGGGCTCCACCTGCACAACAGATGTTCATTTTACACCTTTATTTACCCTGTAATCTGTGTGAAGTCATGAGTCTGACGCTGCTTGAGCTGACGGTACCTGGTACGAGGTCGCAAGCTCTTTGCCGTTGACTGTGAAAGCTAACAGACCCGTGGCCAAATCAATGAGGCATCCGATCTCTAAATCCACGTTACTCCTGCTGGACGAGTGGGCGGCACTCGTGACGTCTCCACACCAAACCATGTAACAGTTACTCCTCCTCACGCTGTCACATGACACAGTGACATCAGCACATCATCACATGACCCGTGGCGAAACACAGTCAAACCTTCATTTATTCAGACATCTTCAACATTTCTCACATCATCAGTTTATTCGCTATAGTTTAGAAAATGGTAATGAAATATGAGCAGAACTCAGTTGATATTTGACTGGTTTTGTCCGTCCTTCTGTTAGACTGTCTCACACATGAATTATGTTGAATATCTGTCAGCTGTTAAATTTAACTACACAATTAGATAATACCAGTTTAGCTCAACCAATCACCAAGCAATGCTTCATTTTGTTCAGTCTGTGTGTAAAAAGAGCATTAGCAATTAAAGAAAACACACTTCAGCAGAACATGATCAGCTCAAAGTGTCCCAATCATTTTTAGTCACAAATGTTTATTAATGTCACTGGTAGTCACTGTATGAAGAGTAATTGGGTATAATATGTCACAGTTTACTTTATTTTGCTCTCCTCACTCACATAAATGAACTATAGTGTCCTGATCACACTCAAAAATGATATCTGGTGTCTGAATAGTGTTTGCTTTGACCGTATGAGAACGAGCGCTCACCTCTCATGCACTCGACCTCGCTCGTCGCCGAGGGTGACGGTCACCGTGCGGATCTTGCTGAGGTTGAAGTTGTTGCTATAGTAATGGTAGTCAGGAGTGACCCATCCGACCCACACACAGGACGGGTCTTGACCCGCGAATATCCGGACCGAGTGATAGTACTGCAGGAGACCGACACACACGTTACTCACACTCTCAAACCTCATTCAGAGGAGAGACGAAGCCATCCGAGTAAACGTGAACTAACTCTGAGAATATCAGTTCACACCACAACTGTAACAAGATCACTGGAATCACTTTCAGAGGAGGATATGATCGATAAAACACTGACAGCCAATCAAAATCCTTCTGCTTCTGCAATTATGTTCACTGTTCATAATTATAGTTAGTTACAGTTCATTTTATTTATATTTTACAGTTATTGTTAAAGTTCTTACAGTTATCGTTATGATCCTCAGTTATTATAGTTATCATAGTTTTTATTGTTTTTATTATAGCTATCATTGTTATAGTTATTGTTATATTGTTAATATAGTTATATTGATATTGTTATAGTTATTGTTATCGTTATATTTATCATTACACTTATATTTAGTTATTGTTCTAGTTATTATAGCTTTGTTATCGTTATAGTTATAGCTTTGTTATAATTATAGACATATTTATAGTTCTCGTCATCGCAATCATTACATTTATCATTGTTATATTATCGCTATAGTTATTTATTATAGTTATCGTTGCAGTTATACACATTTTTTTAATTATCGTTATCGCTATATATATCGTTACATTTATCACTGTTAGTTATTGCTATCGTTATAGTTATCATAGCAGTTATACACATTTTTATAATTACCGTTAAAGTTATTATCGTTGTTTTTCTTGGTGATGACAAATGAAAAACCCAAATAAAAGAACCTAAACAAAACATCAAGAGCTTTTTATTCTCGTAACAACCATAGCTCATAGGATAGAAGTGCACCGCTGAACTCACCGAGGTTATGCTGCTGTAGTCCGGTCTTCTGCCTTCATCCGAGTGTTTCATGGACTTCACCGGATGCCTTCAGAAACGTTCACAGGACAAACACACTTACTATCTGAAGCTCTGATAGAGATCATTATAGACAGCAAGAGGATTCATTTCTGTTTAGAATCACTGAAACTGAGAGAAAAGGCCTCGGAGAACGAACCGGTGTGGCGTCTTTCAAACAAAATATGGCCATAACGAAGTTCGTTTCGGGGCTTTCCAGAAAAGTTTGCTTAGAACACCTTAGAACTCTCATTGGTCCATGGTGATGATGCAATAAGTGGGTGTGGCTCTGAGGCTCCGCCTTCTTCTGGATGTAAATCTTCTCCGGTTCATTTCTCCTGTTCAGCCTGTCGAGGTCAGACGCCAGTAAACACATGAACACACTGGAGAGACGCTTTATAGCAGAAACTGAAACTGACACTGTTTTTCATGTTTAAAGGGAAAGTTCACCCAAACATGAAATTTCTTTCATCATTTACTCACCATGATATCGTTCCAAACCTGTAAGACCTTCGTTCATCTTCAGAACACAAATGAAGACATTTTTGATGAAATCCGAGAGCTTTCTGACCCTGATAGACTGCAACGTCATTGGCACTTTTAAGGCCCAGAAAGGTAGTAAAGACATCGTTAAAATAGTCCATGTGACTCCATCGGTTCAACCTTAATGTTATGAAGTGACGACAATGCTTTTTGTTCGCAAAAAACACACCAAAATAACGACTTTATTCATCAATTTCTGTGTCAGGTCTCCTATGCTATTCGCGTAGTACTCACAGTGCAGCGCTTTCAGGTTCTACGCCAGAATGCTGCCTCACTATTGGCCGACGCTGATCACATGAGCACCTCGACTGTTTACACTTCGTCAACAGCATAGGAGAATGGCATGGAAGAGAAGAGATTGTTGAATAAAGTCGTTACTTTGGGGGATGTTTGCGCACAAAAAGTGTTCATGTTTTTACTGGTGTCTGACCTCGGCAGAGTGAACAGAAGAAATGAACCGGAGAAGATTTACACCTCAAAGAAGGCGGAGCCTCAGAGCCACACCCACCTATTACATCATCACCACGGACCAATGACAGTTAAGAGGTGTTCACCTGTTCTAAGTTCACATTGACAAGCTTCAGAAGCACAGAGTAGCCGCGTTTCCATTACGTTTGAATTGAAAATACGCCCAATGGAAACATGTCGATTTCGCAAAAACTCCCATATATCGCAAAAAAGTTTTTACGCTCGCATGAGGAGGTTTTTCAGGCAGTTTGGAAAAGGAATATTTCACAAAACTGCAATGGAAACAGTTTTTTCACATTTACAGTCACCTGACGTAGATGTCACGGTGTGTTTGGACAGAAGACGAGACAGCGTTCTTTATTAAACTCATAAAAGACAAAAGTATTACGGGAATAAGGGCGAGCAGAACAGAGCAAACGGATAATTCCTATCCATAGGAATTAATTGAAGAGGCTCGCTCTGCTCCGCACCGTTATGAATACCCGTGCGGACATGCGTATTTTAGTTTTGCTTTCAAATTAGTGATTTAAAAGCCCCCGCCGGTGACACACGTCGATTAACCAGTGGGAGAATATCCTCACCGTCACATCCCTTTCTCTGACCTGTGTTTGACCTTGAGCGGTTCCTCCTCGTACAGGCCGTTCACATTGACGTGAGATGTGCTCCTGAAGCAGGAGTGAAACTCCACAGGCATGCTCAGTCTGCAGAACACCATCTCAGCGCTGACGTTCTGACTCCCAAACATCTTATGGCTGACCTTCAGGCAGGGCGGGCTGTCGACAGTCCCGTCGATTCTGGTGACCTGAAAACATCAGTTTCAGTTCAGTTTAGTTTATTTCTAAAGCACAGATGTGACCCTGGATCACAAAACCAGTCACGGGTTTATTTGTTGCGATATCCAACAATACATTGTATGGGTCAAAATTATTGATTTTTCTTTAATGCCAAAAATCATGAGGATATTCAGTAAAGATCATGTTCCATGAAGATATTTGTAAATTTCCTACCATAAATATAAAAAAACATGTATTTCTGTGAGTGAATGCAGCACAATCGTGAACATTAATGAACAACTTTAAAGGAGATTTTCTCAATGTTTTGATTTTTTTGCCTTTTTTTCCAGATTCCAGATTTACAATAGTTGTATCTCAGACAAATATTGTCCTATCCTAATAAACCACACATCAATGGACAGATTATTTATTCAGCTTTATATGATGTATAAATCTCAATTTCATAAAATTGACCCATGTGACTGGTTTTGTGGTCCATGGTCTCATTTGATTAATGACAGCAACAAGGCTGACCAAAGTGCTGTACAAGACAAAATGAAAAGACCATAAGATAACAGATAAAAGGAAACAGAGAAGAACAAAACAAGACATTACAATGTATTAAAAAGCCAACGAAAAAAGATATGTTCAAACATGGCGAGATTCATGCAAAACCAGCATAGAAAGAAAACGTTCTGGAACATTTCGATCCGAATCAACACAAATGACCCTGTGAGATCGTAGAGGAATATTTCAGGAACAAAATCAGTTCAAGTTTCGATTTAACCTTCATCCTTCCCTCGCACTTTGTAATAAATCTTTCCCTTGCTGGTCAAAATGACCCGAAGCCCTAAAATAATACTTGTCCAGAAAGCTTATTTTATTTCATTTTAATAATATTTTTTCAAATTTTTTAAGCAATTTTATTGTTATTTTTATTTTATTTACTTTTAAATTACTAGATTTAATCGATGGATTGTAAATTAAGCACATTCCTCATAGTAATAGTAAATTAAGCACATTCATCACATTCTTTCAACTTAAATTCCAAATAACTCACAATTTCATGCATAACTCTTTTATTTCAGCTCTAAATATCTTACATTGGGTGTCTTGAGTGTCTCTGGAGTAAATGAGCTGTTCCTCTGGGTCCTAAAGTCAGTTCACTTCAGAATCATTCAGATACACATGTAGACATTATAAAATAATTTTTTGGTAAAGTTTTAGCATTTTTAGTTTGAATTTTTTGCATTTATAGATTTTTCTATGTGTACTGAAGCATTCCTCGCATTCCATTCATTCCTAAGGGGTCAAATTGAGCCTAGAGAAGGATTTGTTACTTATTTCAATTCCAACCACAAAACACCTCGAATCCATTCAATTTTTTTTGTGTACTCGTGGTTCAAGTGTGACAAAAGTCCTAGGATCTTGGACCCCTCTAATGAACTCTCAATAAAAATAAAAAAAGAGTTTCGGGGTAAAAATGACCCGTGGGAAGGATGAGCTAAAGGTCATTTATAGCGTTCAACCAGTGGGATCCAAGAGTCACCGATCAATAATCGATCAGCAGAATGAAACTCGTCCTCACCGCGATGTGATGATGGTCTTTCGGCACATTGAAGAAGGTGGGCAGGCGTTTGCTGAACCACATGGTGACCTCACGGTTCATGTTGACGGCGAATGGTTCGAAGCCCTCCTGCAGGCCACACATGGTGTAGTACTTAAACGTGCTGGCGTCCTTCCCAAGATTCATGCGGCCCACCTGAGAAAGACCTAAACTACAGACAGGGATGAAACCTACGAGAGAAGAGAAGCAGACAGTTTTGAGTTCAGGGGTCTTTAAAGGAGTAGTTCACTTTAAAATGAAAATTAGCCCATGATTTACTCACCCTCAAGCCATCCTAGGTGTGTATGACTTTCTTCTTTCAGACGAATACAATCAGAGTTATATTAATAAACACCCTGATGCTTCCGAGCTTTATAATGGCAGTGAATTTCAACCACTGCAACCATCAGATTGAAGCTCAGAAAAGTGCATCTATCCATCATAAAAGTGCATCTATCCATCATAAAAGTGCATCTATCCATTATAAAAGTGCATCTATCCATCATAAAAGTGCATCTATCCATCATAAAAGTGCATCTATCCATTATAAAAGTGCATCTATCCATCATAAAAGTGCATCTATTCATCATAAAAGTGCATCTGTCTATCATAAAAGTGCATCTATCCATCATAAAAGTGCATCTATCCATCATAAAAGTGCATCTATCCATCATAAAAGTGCATCTATCCATTATAAAAGTGCATCTATCCATCATAAAAGTGCATCTATCCATCATAAAAGTGCATCTATCCATTATAAAAGTGCATCTATCCATCATAAAAGTGCATCTATCCATCATAAAAGTGCATCTATCCATGATAAAAGTGCATCTATCCATGATAAAAGTGCATCTATCCATCATTAAAGTGCATCTATCCATGATAAAAGTGCATCTATCCATCATAATAAAAGTGCATCTATCCATCATAAAAGTGCATCTATCCATTATAAAAGTGCATCTATCCATGATAAAAGTGCATCTGTCCATCATAAAAGTGCATCTATCCATAATAAAAGTGCATCTATCCATCATAAAAGTGCATCTATCCATCATTAAAGTGCATCTATCCATGATAAAAGTACATCTATCCATCATAATAAAAGTGCATCTATCCATCATAAAAGCCATTATAAAACTCGGAAGCGTCTGGGTGTTTATTAATGTAACTCTGATTGTATTCGTCTGAAAGAAGAATGTCATATACACCTAGGATGACTTTTGGGTGAGTAAATCATGGGCTAATTTTCATTTTAAAGTGAACTACTCCTTTAAAGCACTGAAATCAAATCAGAAGCCGCGTTTCCACTGTCTTTAGGGCTTTCTTGATCGGGCCTCGTCGGGGCTTCGTCGGGGCCCAACGACCAGGGTTTTTCGGCCCGACGAATACCTTAATCCAAAGCGGGTCAGCACGGCTTGAGGAGTGATCATGATCAGAGGAGTTTACCCGAGTCTGGAGACGACAGCGCCGGATGATTCCATATACCAGCTAACATCAGCATTAAAGACTTTTAACTTGTTTAAAGACTTAAATTAAAGACTTGTTTCTCTGACTGAAAATATAACTGTATTGGGAGAGAGTGCTAAAGCTCCTCAGGTCATATTTCAGGTGGAAAATTTGTAGAAAAGATCGTTCTTTCTAAATGTAATAAACATGCTGTCCTGTGACTACAAATAAACAGAAACAGACGCACCTGAATAAGTATGTGTGACCTCTTTCTTTTGTGAAATAACGGTAAATACCACTTTGTTTCTGTGTGACTAATGTGCAGTCTTGACATAAGTTATTTTATTATGGTCAGTGTATCACTTATTAGAGTAAAACATCAACGCTTGGGTTTTAAATGTTTATGTAAACAACAAAAATGTCGACAAACTGCTGCTTTTATCATGTTTGTTTTGCAATCTCGCTAGTTTCCAGTGATTTCTTTCTGATTAGTTTTCTGATAAAACTTGCATTTGTTGGTGAAATGATGGGTTTGTGTGACGTTGTTCCAGAGAGGCGTGTTTCAGTGAAGCGCTACGGCCCGACGGTGGAAACGCAGTGTGGTTTTGGGCTCGGTGCTCCAGGTTCGAGGCTATTGGCCCCGCCCGCCCCGCACTGACCCGACAGTGGAAAAGCGGCTGGAGATTATGTTCTCTCTAACCGTCCTCAATGTCAAAGTCGGCGAAACACAGCTCAGAGCCCTTGTTGGTGATCAGGATTTCTCCGTTCAGGGTGAAGATCATGGATTTGTCCTCCATGTTGATCATACAACCCACGACGTCCCCCGAGTGCCAGCAGCGGCCGAAGAGACGACTGCCCATGTGGAGCCGATGACCCTGTGAGAGATCAGAGATCAGAAACCGTTTGTAGCGACAATGACCTTCCCGTCACTTAGAGGTGTTGTGGGATTATTTCTGACGCTTGAGATCCAAACAAGACGCTTCCAGTCCAGCACTGCATTCATCCCTTTATATGTCTCAGTTCCGATGCCAAAGCACATTGTAATCCACAAGTTTGCATGTCCACATACGATCCTGACACGGTCAGAAATAGTCTGCTTCCCTCATTAGTTACACCTGTCTTCACTTCTCTCTGGCTACAGATATACCCATTAAACCCACACTCCCCCTAGTGTCCAACAGTGGAACTACAACACATTATAGATGGAGCATGATGGCTCTTACACCGTTAGTCCGATGACGCTGTGAGAGATCAGAAACCGTTAGTCGAGTCTCCTTCATTTATACAGCGCTTTAACAATATAGACTGTTTCAAAGCAGCTTTACAGCGATAACAGGAGATTACAGTAACAGAGATGGTTTAGGCTTTACAGCAGCTCTAGAATAAAGTTATTGTCCAGATAAAGTTAGTTTTGATTGATTCACTTCCGTCGCAACGAACATTAGTGATTAGTCCGATGACCCTGTTGTTGTTGTGCGGATGAACAGCCGGAACACATTAAGGGTTTCTGTTAGAGCGGTGTCGTGTTAGCGGATTAATCACTAATGATCTCTGCAGCGGAAGTGAATCAGTCAAAACTAACTTTATCTGGACAATAACTTTATTCTAGAGCTGCTGTAAAGCCTGAACAATCTCTGTTACTGTAATCTCCTGTTATCACTGTAAAGCTGCTTTGAAACATCTATATTGTTAAAGTGCTGTATAAATGAAGGAGACTCGACTAGACCCCGTGAGAGATCAAAACGTCTCCATTGATCCGGTTCTGCACGGGTCTGAACGGCTCCAGCGTTTCCTCACTCACCCGATGGCCATCGAACACATAGGCCTGGTCATCGGTTCCCAGCTCCAGGTCGGGCTTGCAGCCGGGTCGAGCCCAGCCCACACGCATGTCTCCGCCCGTCACCACCTCGAACTCGAAATACCACTTCCCCGTCTTCACCGCGTACGTTCGCTCCACGCGGAAGAAGCGGATCTTATCGATGCTCAGCCTCTCCACCACGTGCCCTGCCGAGAGGAGGACCGTGAGAGACCCGCACACCAGTACAAAACTACCATTATCATCTCTTATAAATGTCCTTTTCTAACCCTAACAAACAAGTATTCATTACTTCAATGAGCTCATTGTTTCTGCTTAAATTATTACATTGTTTAAATGAATAAAAAATTTAGCTAACTGTGATTTGTATATGTATATTTCTTAGACAGTTTCCTCTGATAACAGAACACTCTAAACTGTAATATGGACTCATGCACTTTCTGTAAAGCTGCTTTGAAACGATGTGTGTTGTGTAAAGCGCTGTACTAATAAACGTGAATTGAACTGTTACTGTAACATCAACACCTAAAGTGTTTGTTCTCTTTTACTGTTCTTCTGTGTAAACCGATGTGAGATGAATTTATAGCCCACTGAATTGGAAAAAATTACTAATTATAAATATTCCCTACCATGTTTTTTTCATTTGCATATCTGAGGTAAACAGTGCTAGTCATCACTAGCTAGTGTCCTGCTGTCAGAGAAACACCATGTGTCCACATATCACGTCAGATTTATCTTTTTCATAGCTTGTGACAGTAAGTTCTGGTAATTAAACTATTAAAGAAAAATAATCTTTTAGCTTGTTAGTATGGAATGCCAAACCTGCAATAACTAAATACAAAAACAAACATACAAAGAATAATAAACAAACAAACAAACAAAGGAATGTAAAATAAAATGAATAAATGAATGAATAAACATAAAATAAATAAATAATTAACAAAAAGCGTAAAAAATAAATACACAAAGAAAATGTAAAAAAAATAATAATAATAATAAATAAATGACACAGAAATGTAAAAAACTACAATAAATAAATATAGAAAGGAATGTAAAAAAACTCAAATAAAAAATAAATAATTATACAAAGAAATGTAAAAAAGGTATAAAGAAAAGTAAAATAAATAAATGTAAACGAACAAAAATAAATTACACGAATAAATGTAAAAAACTAATAAATACACAAAGAAAATGTAAAGAATAAAAATTAATACATAAATGAATGCATAAACAGAAATGTAAAATAAATAAATAAATATACAAAAAAATGTAAAAAATAACAATAATAATAAAAAATGTAAAAAAATAAAATATACAAATAAAAATAAAATTAAATATTGAGAACAAAGTTGTTAGAAGATGAGCAGCATCCAACATAATGAAAAGTTCCACATTTTGGGAAAGTTTCCACAATGGTTTATTATTTCTAATTAACTGAGACGTAATAAAAAAGTTCCAGACTTTTGTGAAACAATGGCTTATGATTAGTGAATTAGGAAGGAGTGCAGTGGTGTTCTCTCGTTCCTCACCCCCGTCCTGGTCGGGCGGCTCCACGTTGTATCCGTATCCGATCAGCGTGCGAATGGCTTCCCGGAGGCTGTCGCGGTTCGACTTCTTCGTGCGCTCGTCGAGTAAAGCATACGGCACCAGACGAGGGTTACGCTTGCTCTTCACATCCTAGACAGAGAGAGCGGGGGGAGAGAGAGAGAGGGAGAGAGGGAGATAGAGAGAGAGAGAGAGAGAGGGGGAGGAGAGAGAGAGAGAGAGAGAGAGAGAGAGAGAGAGAGGAAGGGAGAGAGGGAGACAGAGAGAGAGAGAGAGAGAGAGAGAGAGGGAGATAGAGAGAGGGAGACAGAGAGAGGAGACAGAGAGAGAGGAAGGGAGAGAGGGAGACAGAGAGAGAGAGAGAGGGAGAGAGAGAGAGGGAGAGAGAGAGACAGAGAGAGAGAGAGAGAGAGAGAGGAAGGGAGAGAGGGAGACAGAGAGAGAGAGAGAGAGAGAGAGGGAGAGAGAGAGAGAGGGAGATAGAGAGAGAGAGAGAGATTGATTGAAAAATATCATTTAATTCATAATTTAACATTCAATTCAACATTATTACATTAATCGTACACACACTTTGTAATTTTAAAAAGATAAAACCATCTCTCCATCATCATCAACATCACAAAGAACATTTGCAACAGACCATTTTTCAGCAAAAGACTGTACATTGTTTGTCAATTTATAATAAGCATAATCAATTCTAAGGCGAGCTGCTAATAATCCTAAAACACCCCCAATTGCTTCTTTTGACCCCTTCTTTCTGAATCATATGTTTCCTTGAAAGCCATATGGAAAGTTTAGGCCACTCCAAACACATAATTCATCAAAACATGTGTTTGTTTTTTCTTTACCGAATACCTTGGTCCAAAAATAAACAAAGGAAAAGAAAAAGATTCTCCCCAACTCAAACACCACTGCTCTAATAAATGAAACAACTCTCCTAACCTACAACATCCACAAAACAAATGAACCAAAGTTTCATCGTGGGTGCAAAAGGGACATTCACCCCTTGACTGGGATCTAGATGTGCCACATGTTTGTTGTGGCTATGGCCCCATGTATTATCCCTCCCATTGGAGATCTCCTGTTCGTTTATCGATTGGTAACTTATACAGAGATCTCCAACAGCCTGTCACAGACTGATCTGGCCCAAAAAAATCAAACCACCTTGATGGTTTCATTCCCTCCAAAGATCTCATATGGAGCATTTTCACACACAGAATATACATTCTTTCCTTGCCCAGCTCCTCAAATGACCCCAGCTGTACATTTGAAAAAGACAGAAAACTATTCTCTATGCAAGCCCCTCTTCCACTGTTAGAGCTACATCAAGGTTGGGGAAACCATATTCACAACCCATCCTCCCCACTGACCCAACACATCACTATCACTGCAAAAGCTTTCAGTGACTGTGGCAATGACTCACAGACCTCGTCCACTATTTTTTTTAATCAATCTCTCAGATCTTATATTGGCCAACTGACCCAGTTCATACCAGGGATGAGCGCATGGCTCTAAAGAGATGACCTAGCTTTGTGCATCCTGCCTCTCTCAGTGCTAAACGTAGACTGGCAGACTTTAATGACTTTACGCAAATAAAATCATTAAAAAAAAGAGCTCTTCAAGAGCCACATTCCAGGCATCGCAGTTAAATCTCTTGAGAACTTCAAAATCTGCCAAGCATGTAAAACTGATTCATAGAAAGATGTTAAATCTCCAAAATCTACTTCTTCAGTTTTATCAGAAAAAATTGCTTACTGTATCCCAACCTCCCTGCCTTCTGTAGAAGCAACTTTGGCAGTTCCATGCCACCGTCAACCCATTCCATATAAATATCTCTGTGCTGACTTTAATCTAAAGGTCGCGATCCGTGAAGATAAGTCAACAAGTCCCTGACCCCCCTCACAAAGAGGAAGATAAAGGGCTGCAGCTCTGACCCAATGACAGCCTGACCAAAAAAAATCTACAATTTCCTCTGTAAGCTTTCAATCAGTGCTTTAGGTGGATTTAACACCATGAATTTATGCATAACATGGATGCAATCAAGTTATTTGTTACTAAAACACGTCCTCTGTATGACATCTGTGGCAATAACCACTTCCACCTGGACATTTTTGCACACACCTTCTCCATTATTCCCTCCCAGTTCTTTTCTTGATATTGCTGTGTGCCAAAAAAAAATACCCAACACTTTTAATCCATTTTTCCCCCACTTTAAACCTCCAGGTAAACAAGGTAGTTTTTCATCTTCCCACTTTCCCAACTTGTAAAGCTTCACTTTTATCCCAGTTGACTTTTGACGAGGGAAGCCTTCTCATAACACTCCAAAGCTTTTACTATTGTACATATATCATCATCATTTTTTTATAAATATATTAATGTCATCAGCATATGCTGACACCACTAAAGGGGAGTTGAACTCACAGTTTGGTAACCTCAGTCCATTCAAGTTATTCCTTAACAAACATAAAAGGGGTTCAATAGCCAGTGAATACAGTTGTCCTGAAAGGACAACCTTGCCTTATTCCTCTTTCCACTGGTATTAGGTCTACTAAGTCCCCTCCCCACTTTGACCATACATGATGCTCCGTATAAAGGAGACTTATCCAGCCTATAAATCTCTCTCCGAAACCAAAAGCTTTTAAAACAGAAAACAAAAACCTGTGATCAATCCTGTCAAAAGCTTTCTCTTGATCCAGGATAAAAGTCCAACATTTTGATCATACACCTTGCACACATCCAATACATCTCTTATTAAAAATAAATTGTCCATTATAGTCCGATCTGGGATACAATAGGTCTGATCCATATGCACAAGTAAGCCAATATAAGGCTTCAGCCTATTGGACAGAGCTCTAGAAAGTACTTTGTATTCAGTACACAACAGCGCAACAGGCCTCCAGTTCTTTAGGTGAGATAAATCTCCTTTTTTAGGGAAGTAATGTTAAAACGGCTCTTCTACAAGATGTGGAAGCAAGCTTTGTTCGAAAGAGCTCATCAGGGACCTCATGAACATCAGATCCTATAGTCCCCCAGAAGTGCTGAAAAAAGTCCTATGCTGAGTCCGTCTATTCCCGGTGAGCGCCCTGAGGTCAGCTGATTAACAGCTATGGTAAGTTCCTCCAAGCTTATTCCTTTATCCAGCTCAGTTTGTTCAGTTCTGCTAAGCTTAGGCAGACCTTCTAAGAGTTCATGTACACATTCTTCATCACAATGCTCTTTGCCATACAACTCTGTATAAAACACAGTGGCGCATCTTCTCATTTCACCTCCATCTGTTGTTACATGCCCATCTGGACATCTCAGACATGTCATACGCTGATCTTTCACACTGCTTTTTTCAAAGAGAGAGAGAGAGAGAAGAGAGAGAGGAGAGAGTGAGACAGAGAGAGAGGGAAGAGAGACAGAGAGAGAGGAGAGAGAGAGAGAGAGGAGAGAGAGAGAGAGAGAGAGAGAGAGAGAGAGAGAGAGAGAGAGAGAGAGAGAGAGAGAGAGAGAGAGAGAGAGAGAGAGAGAGAGAGAGAGAGAGAGAGAGAGAGATGCGCTGTCATTGGCTCGAGGGAAAAACACCAGAGACTGCGATTTGTTCCGATTGGACGCTCAACGCTTCAAGCTAATTGAGGAATTAATTGGCCGTTTGTCTTCATCATGAGGCCTTGCGAACGTGAATGTTTAAATTGTGAGGCAGTTCTACAGGGACACAGGGAAACGGCTGCTTGATATCCCAGAATGCTCTGGGCTTCTCACCTGCTGTATGCCGTAGGTCCAGCCCTGTTTGATCCGGTCTTTGGCCCAGACGTTGTGAGCGTTTCGGCCAGTTTATCCACCAGCAGCTCCTGAGCGTTGCTCAGTTTAACATCAGTCAGATCCAGCGGTGTGGGTTATATCCGTTAGACATCATGTAGCTGAAGACAACACACACACACACACACACACACGTTAGTCAAACAACACAGTCTAGTTCCCTTCCAGGTAACATTTTCAGAGATAGACGAGAGCTGGGAAATCACTGCAACTTTTCATTCACCAGTTCAAGAAATCTGAGGTTGTAAAGAAGGGTTATTGTTGTTAACTAAAACTGTTAAGAACATGTTTGTTAATTGAAATAAAGCTGAAATAAAATGAAATATAAATATTGATTGAAAAAATAACTTTTAAAATTAGAAGTTCTGTCTCGGTTGAAGCTCTAAAATCACTGCAATAAAGATTGAACCTAGTGATTTAAAAAATAAAAGAAATAATAAAAATGACAAAAGCACATAATAAAATGTTCATAAAATAAAATTAAAATTAAAATGAAAACTGAAAATTTAAAATTAAAAGTTACTTAAAAATATTAATAAATATTAAAAATAAAATAATCACAGTTGTAAAAAATGGTCATTACAGTTAACTAAAATGATTAAAAACATTTCACAAGCTGAAATAAAATAAATATCCAATTAAAAAAACTTACACTAAAAAAACTAGAAGTGCTGCCTTGGTTGAGGAAGTAAAATTACTAACTGCACTTGAAATAAAAAAATAAAAAAAACGCCTTAAAAGAAAATGGAAAAGAAAATGCTGAAAATATGAAAGCTGATCAAACTATTGATAAAACCTGTATCAGTATATAAATAATAGTAAAATAAGGCTGTTGTAAAGATGAAAGAGTAATGTTATTAAACCTGCGTCTCCTCTTCCCTATAAATATAAGCAGATAATCTGTGATGTTGGATATGAATCAGCTTCATGTAAGAGACTGTCATTGTTCACAGAGCTTTAACGGCTGGAATGAATGTGATGTTCTGAGACGAGCATCTGGTGTGGCGGCGCACCATCTGTGGCCTGCGATGTCTCATACATCACTTCTCACTCACTTCTTCGGGAGTTTGAGTTTTTTCAACTCCTCTTCAGCGTTGACTTTCACCTGGACCACATGACAACCCAAAGCCAGAAGAGTCCTGAAACACACACAGAAAACACAACATGCCGCATAAAAACTGCACGGGGACATGTGAGAGGTGTTTGCAATCACAGAGCAAGAGCACAAGTGGTTGCCAGGGTGTTTCTATGTGTTTTTTTTGCAGGTCCAAGTCAAACGAGTGGTTGCCAAGGCGTTGCTAAGTGGTTGCTACATGTTTGCTATGTGGTTTCTTGGAGGTCCAAGTCAATCGAGTGGTTGTCAGGGTGTTGCTATATGGTTGCTATGTGGTTTTGTACAGGTCCAAGTCAAACGAGTGGTTGCCAGGGCGTTGCTAAGTGGTTGCTACGTGGTTGCTATGTGGTTTCTTGGAGGTCCAAGTCAATCGAGTGGTTGTCAGGGTGTTGCTATATAGTTGCAATGTGGTTTCGTACAGGTCCAAGTCAAATGAGTGGTTGCCAGGGTGTTGCTATATGGTTGCTATGTGGTTTCTTGGAGGTCCAAGTCAAACGAGTGGTTGCCAGGGTGTTGCTATGCGGTTGCTATGTGGTTTGTTGCAGGTCCAAGTCAAACAAGTGGTTGCCAGGGCGTTGCTAAGTGCTTGCTATGTGGTTGCTATGTGGTTTCTTGGAGGTCCAAGTCAATCGAGTGGTTGCCAGGGCATTGCTATGTGGTTGCTAGGGGGTTTCTTGGAGATCCAAGTCAAATGAGTGGTTGTCAGGGTGTTGCTATATGGTTGCTATGTGGTTTCGTACAGGTCCAAGTCAAAGGAGTTGTTGCCAGGGTGTTTCTATTTGGTTGCTAGGTGGGTTTTGTACAGGTCCAAGTAAAAAAAAGTGGTTGCCAAGGCATTGCTAGGTGGTTTCTGACAGGTCCAATTCAAACAGGTGGTTGCAAGAGCATTAGTTAATGGTTGCTAGGTGGTTTCTTAAATGTCCCAAGACAAAAAAGTGGTTGCCAGGGCATTGCTAGCTGGTTTCTTACAGGTCCAAGTCAAACAATGGTTGCCAGGATGTTGCTATGTGGTTGCTAGGTGGTCTCTTGCAGGTCCAAATCAAATAAGTACCTAATGAAGCACTCATTTGAGCACTAGTAATAGTGATGTTTGACTTAAACTGCACAGCTAACAATCCCTGTGTTCTGCGAGATCCTGCACTGGAGACTGCTGTATCAGCAGAGAGGGAGTAACGCAGGGTGCAACAGTGTGTGTCATCAGAGGTTAATGAAGGTTTGGCAAAACTCATATGAAGGTTAATGATGAAGTTAAGCACACCCAACTCTCAAATCATAAACAGACATAAAACAGAGCTGAGAGCAGCGATTACGGGACCCAGTACAGCCTCCAGCACAGAGAGCAGCACGGCGATTACACACACCCTTTCTGAGATTAAAACACACACACACACACACACACACACACACACACACACACATACACATATTTCACGCTTCTTCAAGATGGATTCTGGTTCTGAATCATTTCTGATGCTGTGTTTTTATGGAAGTGACATTTCCAGTCTTTGGAGAAAAAGCTGGATACACACACATGCACACACACACACACACACACACACACACACACACACACACACACACAAACACAGACAAATACACACACACACAAACATATACTCACACATACACACGCATAATCACATACACACACACAGACACACTCACATACTCACACACACATACTCACACACACACATACTCACACACATACTCACACACAGACATACTCACACACAGACATACTCACACACACACATACTCACACACACACATACTCACACACACACATACTCACACACACACATACTCACACGCACACATACTCACACACATACTCACACACACACACTCACACACATACTCACACACATACACAATCACATACTCACTCACAGACACACACACATACTCACACACATACTCATACTCACACACACACACACACACACACACACATTGACACACACTCACTCACACACAGACTCACTCACACACTCACTCACTCACTCACTCACTCACTCACTCACACACACACACTCACTCACAGATACACACACACACTCACTCACTCACTCACTCACACACTCACTCACTCACTCACTCACTCACTCACTCACTCACACACACACTCACAGATACACACACACACACACACACTCACTCACTCACACACACACTCACAGATACACACACACACACACACACACACACTCACTCACAGATACACACACACACACACACACACACTCACACACACTCACTCACACACTCACTCACTCACAGATACACACACACACACACACACACACACACTTACTCACTCACTCACTCACACACACACACACACACACACACACACACACACACACTCACTCACTCACTCACTCACACACACTCACACATAGATACACACACTCACTCACACACACACTCACTCACACACACACAGATACACACATAGATACACACACTCACTCACACACACACTCACACACACACACACATAACTAACACACACGCGTGTGCTGGTCTTACTTCAGTGTTTCTGTGGACATCTGTAAGTTATAGTTCCTCTCGGTTTCTGGGAGTTTGGAGAAATCCACGAGACACGGATGCTGACGCTTGTTATCCTCTCTGATCTGAGGAACGAACACGCATGAATCAGCAACACACACAGACGGCAGGAAAGAGAACACACACGTGATGAACGTAAGAAGACATCTGGATGAGAGGAACCACAGGAGACCTGACGCTTGCTGGAGATCATTACTATACGAGAGGACCGCAGAATGACAGACGCATTCTGCACACGCGCACAGATAATCAATCTACCAGAAGCATTGTGGGAATGTCATGAGCGTCGCAGGTTGTAGAGCTGATGAGGTCTTTCATCAGCCATAAACAGAGACACACACATGCACGATCTCAAAGGAATTCATATTCAGTATATTATGGATTTAACAGCACTGACACTATCAGATGATCTGAATAATGAAACTACTGTCTTCTGTAGAGCCGCTCTACAGCTTGTGTCGTAACTGATGCATTTCGCAATGATATTTTCCTGTTTATTAATGTGAAGCTGCTTTGAAACAATCTTGTATTGTATAAAACGCTATAAATGTGTGTGTAAGACAACTTTCCTAGTTTATCTGACTAGGAACCAAAGAAAAAAACCTTTATAAAACTGGCATGTTGCGTTGAGTTTGAGTTGATCGCTGTTAATGTCACTTATATTAAAGATGCATTGAGGCATAAACTGTATGAACCAGTAACTGCAAAATGACAGATTCATATCAAATGAAATAATGCAAACGACTGCAAATCTAACACAAGCGAAAGGAACAAAATGCACTGCAAAGGATTGAAATTATGATAATAAATAATGCATAAAATACCAGAAAATAATAAATAGAGATCAGTTTAATTTAATTTGAATAATTAACCAATATTTTAATTTAAATAACTGTATTCAATTAAATTAATTAAATTATAACTCAATATCTATGGGTGACATGTATTTTTTAATTTTTTTGAAGGGTTATTAACCCTAACTAACCCTATAGTAAGTGCATGTATTATGGATTTTTGAAAATGACCTTTCATGAAGTGTGTAACACAGATCTAAGTGAATGAAAACATCCTGCAAAGTTTTAAATCTGAAAGTGCACCGTATATACAGTTGCTGTCTTTCAAAAGTAAGAGTCGATGAAATGAATTGTTTTTCAAACGAGTCATGAGCCGTTTCGTTGTGACTTGTAGACTTGATAGACTTGTGTCATATATCGTTGAAAAGGTCTCTACACAAGCGGCGTATTTGTTTCAGTTAGAGACCAAACTATACCAAGTATCTGTATGAAAAAGTGCCGCCCCAAACACAACATGAGACAACGCTGCGTAGATCACAGAGTGACACTGACATGCTTCGCTAAAGCAGTAGGGCTTCTGGGAATGATCGTGTCGCAGTGTTTGCCAACATCATCTGAAAGTTCGACCAGTGGACACTGGATCTCGAGTGTAGTGGGAAGATGTGTAGAGACTAGGGCTGCCCCAGTCGATCAACCGTTAGTCGACTGGAAGAGGTTTATTCCATCAACAATTTATTAGTCGGTTAGTTGCAGAAAAAAAAAACTCCACAGAAAGTGGCGAAATCACGCAGGCCGTGACGGACAGATCGTTAACGGAACGAAATCCAAACATTCGCCTGTCGTTCATCAACCTCAAATATGGCTTATCATTTGAAACATGAGTATCTGCACTTTACAAGTCTAGTGTTTAACCTGGATAAATGTGCGCTAAGACGCATGAGTGTTTGTGTGGAGAGCAATCTAACTGCATTATCACAGTGCATCACTGCATTTATAATACTACGTCATTTTTGGTCATACAGAGAAGAGTAATGCAAACTGTAAAAGCAAATATGGCTTATCATTTGAAACATGAGTATCTGCACTTTACACGTCTAATGCTTACTGCATTATCACAGGCGCCGGTGCATCACTGCGTTTATAATACTACGTCATTTTTGGTCATACAGATAAGAGTAATGCAAACTGTAAAGGGTGTAGTTTTATTTCTTTAAACTCACAATAACAACACAACGTTGCGCTTTTGTAAAATAAAGAAAACAAGCAGGATGCGCTTTCTGACGCCTTGGTCTCAGTCACGTCACGAACCGAACCGATGCCTCACAGACATAAGAAATATATCTATAGAAAGCTTGTAATGTCTACTTTTAAATATTCCACCAATTCAAATGGAAAATAAATATTCTCAGATTATGTAATCCGTATGAAACGAGCATATAGGCGGAGATGACGACAGAAAATATTACCAGTAAGTTATTAAAATGTTTAGACAGTATCCTTCAGTTTTTTCCACGACACACTCATAATCATTACGTTTGCCGGAGCGCTGTGGCGAGCTTTATGTGTGCATGTGAGCGCTGGTTAAGCTATGTACGCTAATGAATATGCTTGTTATTATGATTTATGGCTTATTAATATAAATGCGCGATTAGACGACTAATTCCTTAAATGAACGACTACTAGTCGACTAGAAGAGTGTTTAGTCGAGGGCAGCGCTAGAAGAGACAGTGTTTTACAGCCGGAGCGATGGCTCAGATTGACAGATTTACACCGGATACGTTTACGTGCACAACTTGTGTTTCAATCGGACTGAATTGATTCTGATTGATGAATCTGAATGTAGTGTTTACTCGTTAGCTCGTTCCACACGTCATAGCGCTATTTCTACGTCATTAGCATGTTTTTAGCATGGTAACTCATTTCTAACATGTTGTTAGGATGATTTAACATGTTGTTAGCATTTATATGACACTTTATTACACGGCTCTGTGGAATACTTGATTCTGATTGGTCAATCACACATCCAGCTGTAAGTTATTCCCAGATAACAGCCTCTGGGAACAGAAACACAGGCTCATCCGGGTCACTGACGTCAGCAGCGCTATACGCTCGCTAGGAACGTTTCTTCGTGGAAGTTTTGCATTTGGTGAGCTAATAAAATATTAAAACTCAGTCGAATCAATATTTTGAATAGATATTTAATTATGCCATCCAGTATCGTGGACTCGCTCTCTCTTGTTTCACACAACTCACAACTCTTGTTTCTCTCTTGTGTTGAAATGCTGTGCGTCAGTTTGGTTTGAAATGTGCCGGGGACAGAGACGCATTCAGAAGTGCATTTTCAGAAGTGCTGGGTACAATGACGCATTCATTTTTTTTCTCTCTTTCGCGCAGGTTATGTTTTGAAAGATTATGTCCTGTAGCTCAGGCACGGCCCCACTTTTCAACAGGCCCACCCAAAACGTAAAAAATTTTTTGTTACTATATTCTAATTTTGTCAAGAATTATAAAAAATCGTCAATAAGCTCACAATTTGTGCTAAAATAGTCTAAATGTTTAGTTTTAAAAACCATTTTAAAAAGCTGGTTATATTTTGATGTTTCCGCACAAGTTCAGCAGGCAGTGAGGTTCGGGTTTGTTCCGATCAGAGCATGTGAGCGGAGAGCGCATTTCTGAATATTCCGCTCCGCTCGTTCATTCCGCAGGGTCGCTCGCTCAACACAGATGTCCTGTTGCCTGGCTCGAAAATATGTGGAATAAGGGCTGCTGTCGACTAGTAGTTGTTCATTTAAGCCATTAGTGGACAAATCGCCCCTTTATATTAATTTAATCACTTAGCCTACAGGATAATGAGCGTTTACGTAATATAGCCGCACTCAAGCGCACGACCGCACGCATAAAGCTTGCCACAAAAAAACGGTAAAAGTAATGATTATGAATGTGTCTAAATTAGCAAGGAGACATTGAATTGTTTATTAATAAACTTTGTGTTTTCTGTGTCGCTGCAAAGATGAAGTTGACGATGCGGACTCGCCATGAACGCCAGGGAGAAATGCACATTTCGGATTACATAATCAGAGAGTAGCCTATTTCTTTTGGTTTTGAATGTTTTCGTTTAAAAGTAGACATTTCAAGCTTTCTATAATAGATAGCCTATCTCAAATCTGTGAGGCACAAGCTGAGTTTCAGTGCCCTCCAGTTCACGTGCAATGCAAGTGATCGCGCCGGCGCCATATTTGTCTGCTATATATTTGCTTCTTATTTATTAAATCCAGGCAATTGGTTCACGAAACATTGATTAAAATTAAGATATAATTAATACAAAACGAAATTCACTTGAAAGGAAGGCAGCTGTTCTGTTTGAGGTCTCTGGGAAAGTTTTAAAGCAGACTTTTAGTGCCGCTTTCAGAGCGCTCACGTCCGTAACCGAGAACTGACACGTTGTTTTTTCCCTCATAAATGCGAATACGAAAAATAAAATAAAATGAATATTGTAATGGATTTTTGTTGGGTCAGACAATGATTACCAAATTTCTCTCTCAAATTGCTCCTCATAATAACCACTGAAAACGGTCAAAAAAATCGAACTAAAAGTCAAATTATTATGGACGGAAGTTAAAAGTGGTGGGTACAACATGACTCACGACGAAATCTGGTCCCCGAAATCGACACCTATAATGCTGTGTAATAAGTGATATGAATGGCTGCATCTCTTCAATAACGCTATTTCTACATCATTGCACATGCGCAGTCCTTTCAGTTTCGGTTTTCAAATGATCAAGTGTTTACATGTCCTCTCGATCGGATTAGAAAAGGAATAAACCGACCCATTTAATCCGATCGAAGTTTCATTGGGATCGAGCTCAATCAGGTCGATTAAGGCGTTTACATGAAGGCTTTTCAGTCCGATTGAGCCGTCAATCCCGTTACTAATGGATTATTTGGTTGCATGTAAACATAGCCAGTGTTTTACAGCCGAAGCGTTCTTGGATCGCATTGATGGCTCGGATTGATAGGTCTTGATTTACCATGAGCCACGGCTGAAGATTTAAAGCAGGACTACATCTCCCTCTGTGTGAGTATAATCATCGGTGCCAGAGCGTCAGGGTCAGCTAACGAGCGCTCGTTAAAACACACATTAAACTCTGCACGTCCAGCTCATGCCAAACTTCCCCGAGAGTGAAACAGCTGCTCGTTTGCACACCGGAGATGAAAGATGATGTGGACACAGACACACATCTGTGCATTTGATTTCCAGTTTCTTAAAGGGCCCACAATGTTTCTAGACAAGCATCT